>LFZO01000894.1:0-20808 GCA_001578225.1 Pseudocercospora musae
ATTTAGGAAATCCCTAATAGTAGTGCTAAGGAAGCCCTAGAAGGAGGACTATACATAGCTTAAAGCCTATAGACTAATAGCCCTACTTAATACAATAGGCAAGGTACTAGAGAAGATCGTTACTAAAAGGCTAACAACCTTCGTCGAGGAAAGGAATATCCTTCCTAAAGGCTAGATAGGAGGAAGAAAGAAGAGGTTAATACTAATAGCTATGGAACTAATTATAGAATAGATCAAGTACATCTAGTACTATAGTTAAAACTAGGTAGCAACCCTCCTCTCCCTTAACATCTTAGGAGCCTTTAATAATGTCTCCTATAAAAGGCTCCTATACATACTCAAGTAGAAAGCTACACTAAACTAGATAGTCCAATTCATCTAGTCCTTCCTATAGGAAAGATTAACATAGCTTATTCTAGCCAAATTCAAATTAGACCTAATACTAACTAAAAAGGGAATCCCTTAAGGATTAATACTCTCTCTAATCCTCTTCCTTATCTTTATAGTAGACCTACTCCTACTCCTAGAATTAAATAACACATTAGTATCGGGGTTTGTAGATAATACAAACATCCTAGCCTAGTCTAAAACAATAGAAACTAACTATAAGATCCTAGAAGAGAAGCACTAAGAGTATAAAAAATAGGTAAGGAGGTATAGAGCAAAATTTGCCCTAGAAAAGTACTAGCTTATCTATTTTAGTAAGGCTAAATCAACCCATAACATGAAGCAATCAATTACTATCTAAGGCTTTGAAACCTAACTATTAGTAGAACTTAGGATACTAGGGATCTAGCTAGACCCAAAACTAAATTAGGGACTATAAGTAAAGAAGGCAAAGTAGAGGATAGATACTAATATGTAATCCATTAATAGGCTTACAGCCTCTATATAAGGGGCTACATTCGAGAAAGCTAAAGTTATGTATAAAGCAATTGTCAAGCTAGCAATGCTATATAGAGCACAGATATAGATAGCCTAGGGGAAAACACTAAAGAGGATTGAGTAACCAATTAGTAGATCCCAAACCCAAAGCCTAAAGAAAATCCTAGGAGTATACAAAACTACACTAATAAGGGTAGTAGAAATAGAATTAGGGATCCTACTAGTCAAACAATACTTTAAGGGACTAAGATACTAATATATAGCAAAGACAATAGAATACCTAGCCTAATAGATTATCTAAAAGGCACTAGACAAGATAAAAGCGTAGTGTATTAGGACTAGAAGGCTAGATAGACTACAAATAACTCCCTAGAAAGTCAAAGACCTAGAGCAATATAGAGTCTTAATAAGAGAAATACTAGAGAAATAGCTCTAAGGACTAAATATAAGGCTAAAGGAAGATAAGCTAAAGGAAAAGAAACAAAGCCTAGTAGAATTAATAGCTAGATACCTATAGGAGTAGGAGTAGAACAAAACACAAGTTAGACTAGGAACCCTAAAGGTACTAATCAAATTTGGTTAATATAACTACTAGCTCTACAAGGACCTAAATAGGGCCGAAGTAAGCCTAGCTATCTAAATTAGATCTAAATACATTAGACTTAGATCTTACCTATTTAGAAGAAACGTCCTAGGAATCGAAAGTAGAGCTTGCTAATGTAGCTACTAATCTTAGAACCCTAAGTATATACTACTAGTCTATCCTTAATAGTTAGAAGGTAGAAGTAATTAGAGACTAAGAGTAATAGAAAGGGAATACGACAAGCTAATCTAAAGCAAAGAGGACCTAAAGAGGATAGTAAAGTGGATTATTAAATAGGGATTTGTATAACAATTCGCACTAGTAAGGGAAACTAAGGAGTAGATAAGAAGGAGGGAAGAAGAGGGGGAAAGGAGGGCAGGGTAGTAGGCAAGGTAGTTAGAGGGTAACAACTATAACACTAGTATACCCTAGAGGAAGGAAAACAAAGGAACGAGGAAGAACAATAGTTGTAAATAGGATAGGAGGGAGGTTTTTACTAACCAAGTTGGTTTCCTACCCAAAACAATATATAGAAATAGACCTACATAGGCCGAAAGGCACTACAATAGGCAAATAAAATATCTATCTATCTATATATAGAAGCTCTACTAGGTATACGATTAGGACCGCTATATGCGAGACGTTGTCCTTAATATACTTACTAACGCGATATATAACAACTATCTTATATCCAACTATAAAATAGATAAGGATACTAAGTTCAAGTTAACCCCTAATACAATATACGAGTACCTATACTAATAGAAGGAACGCTAGCGGCAAGCTAATCGAATAGCGACTTTCTAATAATAATATTAATAATAGTAATAACTATAATCGCTAGTAACGCCTAAGAAGAGGCTATCTTTAGTAATCGAGGTAACGTTAGCTATAACTATACCTTTTAAAAGGAGGTATTTGCTACTTAATTAGTAGATACCCGAACAATAAGCAGAGTTTAAAGCCAAGTACTAGGAGTAATAGTACGACTAGTAGAACAATAACGAGCCTTATCTATATACAACGTACTTTAAACGATACGGTTATAGTAAGTACTACTAAGACCTATAGACGGATACTAACCTCTACCCCAAAGCCGATCTTATATATCTACGTAGAAAGCGCTAGTAACTCGACGAGATAAGTCGATTGCCGCTATCTTTACTAAACTACGCTAGTAAAAGTATCTAATACGAGAACGATAAGGTAAGAAGGTACCTAGCTAGACCGAATATAGTACTCCTTTACGACGTTTGTTTAGTAACGATATCCCTTCCGCCGAATTCTACTCCTCTAATAGTAGAAGCTTAGTAGTCTATACTTTAGTATTACCCTAGAGACCTTAGTAAGACAATACATTATATAATAATATACGGAGCCGATATTAGTATCGTAGAAAAAGGTAGGTATACGTTTAATACGGAAATTACTAAGATACGTAGGGTTGCCTACTTGAATTATAGATTAGCTACTCTCGACCCTAGAGAAATAACTAGGTAGCTCTTAGTAGAACTCGAAGCCGGCCGTATTACTAAACTTTCGTAGGACTAAGTTACGAGACTATTTAGTTACGAGCAAAATACTAGCGTAGAAGGGACTCCGGTAGCGATAGTAATATCGCTATAGGGCCTAGTACTAAAACACGATAGCGGTTTCCGCTATATATACGATCTATCGTTTCTAGAAGGATAATCTATTAACGATACTATACTAGAATAATACGGTACTCTCGAATACGACAACTTCGACAATATAGCTACTAGTATCGTAGAATTAGATATAGGCTATATAGTAATTAAAAGGGATATAAAAGTAGCTTTTCGAATAGTACCGGTTATACTATACTAACGCTACTTGTTAGGGTTGTTTTAGTAAGAACAAGTCTACTACGAGAACGCCCTTCCGTTTAGCTTACGTACGGCGCTATACTTATTTAATCTCTTCGTAGAAGTACTATATTAGATAATAAGATAGGTCTTATACTTACTTAATCTATAGGTAGTTAAAATACACTATTATCTAGACGACTTTATATTCATTATACTACGGCACCTTATCTAGAGAGCTATAGTCGTAGTTAATAACGCTTAGATTAATGTAATCTCCTTTCTCGGCGTACCTCGAAACGATAAGAAGAATATAGAAGGTACTACGATTAACGTACTTAGTATCGAAGTAAATATATTAGATATACTAGTAAGGCTATTATAGGATAAGAGAGTAAGGTTACTAGTTGAATTGCAAGAGACGCTAGACAATAGATACATAACCCTAGACAACGTACTTACGCTAGTAGGGCACTTGTTGTAGGTAGTAAAGGTTATCGACGTTAGTAAGGCCTTTAACGTCTTACTATTCTCGTTTATTGCCGTATTTAGAGATAGGAAGTAGATACTATAGCGCATCTATAGTAACCTAAGAAGCGACCTACAATAGTAGTAATCGGCTATCTAATTGTCGTTAGGGATAAGGTTATTAGATACCTCAAATCTAGCTATAGTCTACCTATTTACCGACGCTTCGAACGTAGGCCTAGGAGCCTTCTAGTACTAACTAGACGACAACTAGACTAACATATAGAGCAATTTTACTAAACGCCGTAGGGATAACGATTATATTAATACTACGGAAGTCTAATCGATATTAGAAAGCTTTAAGCAATAGGGAGACTAATAGTATAATATACGTATATATATATATATAGATAGCTTAACGGCATTTAGTAGACTATCGAGACAACGATTAAACGTAGAGGCTAACAAACTACTACGTAAGCTCTTACTACTAGTAGTATAACTAGAAGTATAAATTAAACCGTTATAGCTTCCGTTAGAAGCTAATACTCTAGCGGACGCCTTGTCGCGATTTACAACCTCCGTTCGGGATACTAATAGATTATAGTAGTCGATAATCTACCGCGAGAATTTACCTACTATTATCTAACTCGTAGACTCGCCTATATTATATAGAAAGGACTAAAACCGATAACCCGCAATACCTACGCTATAGCGATTAGGCAATATACGGCTCTATACGTAAGATACGGCGAGGAACTATAGCTAGTTAGCTACGCTATACTAGCTACCTTTATCGAGTACAAGATATTAGGATCCTCTATAGTTACCGGCGAGAGTCTCGGTAGCTATATTAATGCGATACGATCGTACGTAATAGATTACTACTATTCTACTAAGGTCTTCGAATAACCTTTAATTAAGCGCTATCTCTAAGGCGCTATTAATATTAACCCGGTTACCTACAAAGATAGATAACCGGTTACTCTATAGATAGTCGAGGTAATGCTATATAAACCGCTAAAGACTAAAGACGAGTTAAACTTTAACGTAGCTATTATACTCGTATTCGGCGGGCTATTTAGATTAGGCGAGCTTATATATAAAGTAAAGGACAATACCGATAGTCTAGTATAGTTAATAGAGTATATAATAAGAGTAGATATTATATTAGACGATAGTAGATAATAATACTAAGTAATCGTACGACTTAAGCGATCGAAGACCGATACTTTAAACTACGGCGTTAATATTTATATCGCTATAACGTATATACTAATATACCCTTTCTACTATATAAGGAGCCTCTTTACGTACTAACCGAGATACCTAACGGCGCTATTGTTCTCATTATCGTTAATAGTAGACAGACCGTTAGGTTTTCCGAAGCTAAAGATAATAGTATAGATACTAGATAGATTACAAGAGCGAGGATTTAATACAATAGGAGTTATAGGTTACTCGCTAAGATAGGGGGGAGCTTAATAAGCAAGAGCGAATAGATATACGGAAGAAGAAATAATACTACTTAGTAGGTAGAAGTCGTTAGCTTATAAGAGATACGTAAAGGCAATAGTTAGAGCGATATTAGTATTATCGAGAAGGGCATAAGCAAGCTAACTAATTTAAGTCGATTGAAACACTTTCTAGTATTTAGCGCTAGTAATAGTAACTAATACGATAACGACGAGGTACTAAGGTATTAGCCTAGGTTTAGGGTTACTTAGGCTACTAGTTTAGGCCCTCGTATAGACACGTAGTATTATATATAGGTAGCCTAGAAACCCCTATTTACTTTAATAGTCTTTATATACGTATACGGACTATATAGATATAGGGGTCTATACGCGGCTAGATAAGCGTAACTACTATACTAGCAACTTGTCTCCTTTTATTTACCTCGTTTACTATTACCGCTATACCCGCCCTTCCTCCCTATATAGCGCTTTATTAGGTAGCTTATTAGTATACCAATGTAGCGGCTAGGCCCTCGTATAGATACGTAGTATTATATATAGGTAGCCTAGAAACCCTTATAGCTAGTTTCTAGTACTAGAACGATACTATAGATAGTCTAAGGAAGTATCTAGCTATTATAAATATCCTTAAAATAGCTAAAAATAGATATTTCTAAGAAGTCTAGCCTCTCTATAGTAGAAATTAATCCTAAAGCTATAAGGAGATATCGAGACTTCTTATAGTTTAATTAGAGTAGAGAGGGGTATTTTCTATAAAAATAATAGTTTTAAGAAGTATATATTCTAAGCTATAGAGTTAAGAAGTTAAACCTAGTAAATTCTAGAATAGTAAACCCTTACTCTTAACTATAGAGAAAGTTATAACCTTACTATTTTTATCTCTTAAGTATAGACTATATATATACTATATATAAAGAGCGGAAACTAATATCTAGAAGGATATCTATAGTTAGGATTAGCTAAAACGTCGCTAATTAGAAGCTACTATACTACGTTAATATTATAGATAGTTAGGAAGCCTTCTAGACTAGTAGGAGTAGCGCTTTACTAAATAGTATTACTTATATTATTCTCTAGATTTATTAGGTCGAAGGCGATTACGAACCGGCTAGATATATCGCTACTATCTATACTAATTTAGCGTAAATCGTTCTAGAAACGGATATAGTCCTCTCTAGTTACTATAGTTATCCTATCGATTTAAGGTAGTATTATATTTATCGTCTATTATTCTATCTTATCCTAATCGGTATCGTAACTAACTATATACTAGCTAGTAGTAATTATATTATAAGGAAACTAAATAATAAGACGACCTCCTAGTAATAGTAGTATCTAGAGATAAGTAATTACCTAAAGGCGACTAACTAACTTAAAAGTAGTTTATAAAGAGATAGACTAGTATAATATCGAAACCCTTCTCTTAGATAGTAAAAGCCTTAACTATAGCTAGGACGTTTACCTCGCGAATATTGCCTTACTAGTAGTAGTTACTATATAGTTCTAGGAAGCGGTAGTAAAGCTCGATATCTATCTATCTTAAAAGCGTATAACTTATATTAGTAAAGAATATAGAAGAGTTCTTTCTACTAAGGACTTTATATATAAGTAAGGTAGCGAGACTAGGTCTAGATACGATAATAAGTATACTCTCGTCTTACTAAATATCTACGAGCCTTACTATATACTAGTAAGACTTCGCTCTATTCTAGAATTCTACTATATATCCTACTATAGTATAAGGAGTAGTATAGTAGCTAGTTATTAGCTTTATTATATCGTAAGAGCTAGTCTAAAGTATTATATTATTAATAGTCTACGCGATAGGTAAACTAGATAGTAGTACTATTATAAGAGCTTCTTAGAAGAGAGTTAGTAGATAGAAAATACTCTATATAAGATCTAGACTAAAGTATACTTATAGATTTTAACTAAAGTCTTAAAGAGATAATAGATAGGGAGCGCTAGAGATTCTAAAGAGGATATAATAGTATAGAGACTAGAAGAATAGTTAGAAGAGGTATCTAAGAGGACTAATAGTAACTAACTATACTTAAGATTAGTTAGTAGTAGTAGAAAGAAGAGAGGATTAATAATCGAAGTTAAGGTTTCTTAAGAATACTAGTAGTTAGCCTAAATGCCTAATAAGTAAGGATAGCTACTAGATAGTAGTAGTAGTATAATATAAAGGCTAGATAGTAAGGAGATAAGTAAAAGATCTAGTAGAAGGCGCTAGTAACGATCTAATAGTAGTTAGGGCTTATAGAAGGCGCTAGCGATAATAAGCTAATAGATAGATATACTAGGATTAGGATTAGGATTAGGATAGAACTCTATCCCTTCTTATATAGTAGGGCTCGTACTAATTTCCGTTACTATAATAGGATAACTATTACTATTAATATTATTATAATAGGCCGATTTAACTATACTTAGCTATTATAATTCTTCTAGTAATTGCCTTTATATTTCTATCTTAGGACTATTATTCTTAATATCTTTATAGATAGTAAGCTTAAGCTATCTAAGTATTTCTAGTCCTTTCTCTATATAGCTAACTTTTTAGTTAGTATAGCTTAGTAAAATCGACTAATAACTAAGCTATCCTAGCTATACTCCTCTTTCTCTATAGCTAACTTATTAGTTAATATAGCTTAGCGATACTAATTAATAACTAAGCTATCCTAACTATACTTCCTCTTCTCTATAGCTAACTTATTAGTTACTATAGCTTAGCGATATTAACTAATAACTAAGCCGTTCTAGTTCTAGTCCTTCTTTAGTATAGCTAACTTAGTAGTTAATATAGCTTAGTAATATTAACTAATAACTTTGCCTCCTCTACTACGCTCCTTTTCTAAAATCTTACTAAGTAGGGAATAGATAGTATATTGAGATAGTGGTCAAAATTGGATAGGGATTTCCTAAATAGTAGTTAGTAGATAGTTAGTAAATAGTTAGTAGATTATTAGAATTATAGTTAGGGATCGGAATAGTTAGTTAGTAGTTAGTTAGTAGTTAGTTAGTAATATAGTCGAAGGTTAGGATAGTTAGTTAGTATTTAGTTAGTAGATAGTAGATAGTTAGTTAGTACTTAGTTAGTAGATAGTTAGGAATCGGGCTAGTTAGTTAGTAGTTAATCGGTAGATAGTCGATAGTTAGTTAGAAGATAGTTAGGGATTAGCTAGTTAGTTCCCCTCTAGTATCCCCTAGCCCCTAACTAGGGGATAGCTACTACTAGATATAGATATAAATAAGGAAGGAATATCTAGATAAACTAGATTCTAAGTAGTCTATATAAAAGAAGTATAGACTACTTTTATATAGGAAAATATTAAACGATCGATAGATTAGAAAGAAATGTCGTAATCTAATAACTCCTAAAGGGATTATTAGTAAAACTTATTAGAATATTCTCTAGAAAGCTAGATTATAAGGCGACTAATAGTAGTAAAATAACTTAGTCTACTATTAGATAGATAGATAATAGAAGCGCTACTATAACTAGAAATATATATAAAATATTAAGATAGTAAAACTTTACTTCCTAAGGTTTTAGAATAGACTATCTATATACTAGTATATATACGACTATTTAAGTATAAATTTACTCGAACCTCTAAGTAATTATATATATATATATATATATATATATCTATAGTTATAAGTAAAGGTCTACCTATAGTCTTTGTTCTAATATCCTTATTAATAGGGATTCATATCTACTTATCTATTCTTTCCTCTTCTAACTATCTAAGCCTTCCAATATAGCTAAAGAATAGTAACTTATTTCTACTAATCTAGCTCTTTCTACCTCTTCTTTAACTACTTATAGATTTAGTTAACCTACTACTATTATTTAGCTAGACTAAAGCGCTACTTCGCTTATGATCTTTATAGTTCTAGAGAATAGTAAGCTTACTTAGATTACTAATCTTACTAACGCCTTTAAGATTATTATAGATATTACTAACTACTAGATAAAGATTGAGGCAACTCGATAGTTACTTACTATTCTTAATAGAACTAGCGAGAGCCTATTAGTTACTATTACTACTTGTATAATAGATCTAAGCTACGAAATAGATAGAACCGTTAACTTTAAGAATCTAGTTCTTAAGGATAAGAAGCTCCCTAAGGCCTACCTATCGCTTACTATTATCGAGGAGTAGGATATTAGTATCTACTACTAACTTAACTATCTAACCGTAACCCTTAATTAAGTATTAGGATAGTCTAGTAGCGCTTCTATAGAGCCTAGTCGACTTTGTCTATAATAGTATAAAGCGAGCTAAGAATATCGCTATCTTCGTTAATAAGAATAAGAACTATCGATAAGGCACTAAGCTCGTTAGTAAGATAATAATCTATCGTATTATATCTACTTCTAAGAAGATAGGTTAATAGAACCTAAGCCTTACTATTACTAATAGCGACTTTAACTCGAAGTATTATAAGAAGTACGAAAAGGAGATCGCTACTATTAATCTAGAAGGCTAGGAGATTATATAGCTACTAACTAATAAGGAATACTATATTGATAGCTCTAGATTTATTATAGAAGGACCGGCTCGTAATATACTAATTATTACTCCTTCTTAGCTCTAGGCAATCCGTTATTAGACTAAAGTATAGAAAGTAGTAGATAAGGTAGCTATCTAAGAGCTTACTATCTAAGAGAGTACTAGGCTACGCTATACTACTACTTAATAGATCTACCTATAGTAAGAGTAAGCTACTAAGATAGCTAAACTATACTAGTAAGAGGAGGAATATAGGTAGGAAGCGTTACGTGTTAAGGCTATAGTAGCTAAGGAAGATACTAAGTTAGCTAGTAGTAATAGTAGAGGCGAAGAGATAGATTTCGAGATAGAGATTAGGGACGTCTATACCGACTATATAGATAGCTAGTTCGGTCGGTTCATAGCTAAGCTAGATACTATAAGTATTAAGGATAAGGATATTAGCTTACTTACTATAGTCTATAACCTAGCTTAGTAATTTAAGGATCTATATAATCCTAACTAACTAGACGATATCTATACTAAGTATCTAAAGATCTACGCGAAGTTCTATAGGCTACGCCTAGTTAATATAGAGGATAACTTTACTAATTAGCTCTTCTTACTTAGTAAGAACGGCGATATAGAGAAGGATTTCGAGGCCTTTCGTAGCTCGAATAAGGCTTACTACTTCGCTAGTACCCCCGTTACTACTATACTAATAGCGCATCTCGGCTTATATATCTTTACGCTAGTATAGTCTAATATACTAGTTATATCTAAGCGATTCCTATCTATAGTTACTCGAGCCTTCCAATAGTTAGAAATTATAGCGATAATAACTAAGTTAGGTAGTATAGTAGTTAATAATATCTTCGACTAGGCTAAGGACCTAAAGGAATAGAAGTAGAGTCTTATAGATAAGATAATTATAGAGATTATAATATATTACTAGTATGTTCGTAGCTATCTACTAGAAAATTAGATAGGGATTAATCTACTATAGATCTATAGATTAGTTACTAGCTAGTCTAATAGAATCTACTATAATAGCTTCTTATAGTTCCCCTTTAATCTAAATATATATACGAGATTATCTCTATACTAAAGCCTACTAAGTTCTATTATAACTACGATATATCTAAGAAGAGTAATTTGCCTCTAGTAGAGATAATATACTTAAATAGTAACGTTTTTAAGAGCTAGTCGAAGGTATTAGTACTAACTACGTCTATATATTAGTATCCTTCGAGATAGAGGATAAGCTTACGTATTCTTAAGGTATCGACTATATATATACTCTAGGAGTTTTCGCTATATAGATATAGAAGCTTAAAGCTCGTAGCCTTATACTACTAAGTAGATAAGTAGAAGAGCTAACTAATAAGTATTTTATATCTAAGGATTTAGAGGCTATAAGCGACTACGCTAGTAGGAAGATTACTTAGTAGAACTTAAAGCTACTATTAGAGGGATCTACCTCGTTTAGTATATCGTATCTACCTTATAGCGATATTACTAATATAGCTACTTAGGCGTATATAGATCTATACTTCTACTATATTAAGGAAACTAAGGTTAAGGATTTTAACCTTACTATCGCGTAGGTCGTAGAGGCTTACTACTACCTATTACCTATCTTTTACTAAGGTAGTATAGTTCTATACGCATTTCCTTACGCGATCTAGCTTATAGGCCTTAGCCCTATAGCGGACGTCCTTATTAGACGTATTATATAGTCTAATTCTTCTATTCGAGAGGATGTAAACGTAGTTTTCGTATTAGACTATAAGGATCTTATAAGCTATATTAAGAAGTAGAACTAGTATACCTACGAGGTAGTTCGCGAAGCCCTTATAATATAGGCTAAGTTCGAACGTAAGATATATAGTAAGAAGAGCTATAGCTCTACTAGTAATATTATAGACTAATAAGATAACGATAAGGTATTAGGCAAGAACTACGACAAATACGAGCTTCGCTAATTGCCTATAGATAGAACTAACTAGTAGTAAGTAGGCCTAGAATTAATAGCCCTTAGGGAGTATAATTAGAACTCTATTTAAGATAGTAAGCTAAAGAGCTTACTTATTTGTTTTCTATATATATAATCGTAGTATTGTATCTAGTTAGATATCTAGAAAGGGAGGGATATTATCTAGTAACTAGAATACACTTGTCTATCGAGTTAGGTAGAGGCCTTAGTTAGTATATATAGCCCCCTTCCTACTAGGGAGAGAGATTATTAATCTTCGTTTAGTATATATTACTAGTTACGTTTCTTGTACCTCTACTATAGAGCTCTAATTACTACCTACTATCTCTATCGCTACTACGAATAGATAGTCTATCTAGTATAGCTTCCCTTAGCCTAATAGATTATACTATCTATAGTCCCTTTCTATACTATCTAGCCCTTAGATATATATAGGTTTAGGTTCTACTTATTAGTAGTCTAGTAGTTTCGGTATATAGATAGGAACGGACTATAAACGACTATTAACTTTTATATACTAGAAAGGAATATTTAGGAAAGGGAGTTATAGCTAGGTTAGTATAAGGAAGGATATAATAGAGGTACTTAGTAAAGGATATAGTATAGATTAGATATCAATTAAGTAGTTAATTAAGGTATTAATTAAGATAAATATTAGATACGAAATCCTAGGTCTAGATAGGCTTACTAGTAATGTTTCTATAGGACGATATCTAATTAAGTACTCGATTAATAGCTTATATTTAATAGTCTACTAGACTATTAGACTCTTAAATATATAGAGATAGATAGAGGGAATAGATATACTATCCTTTATCTATAGCTTTCTAGCTATTAGTAATATCTATAAGGTAGCCTAGATAGTAAAGCTACTAGATATACTATTATATATAGATAGCGATAAACTCTAGATAAGATAGCTAGCTACGTTCTTAGTATTAGATCTCTATTGCTATCGTTTCCTCTAATATACTAAGAGGATTATAGAGATTATACGTAAGAATATAAGAATCTTTAAGCTATAATTAAGACATTAGTTAAGCTACTCTATAAGTCTATTGATAGGGTAACCTATTAAGATAGTATAACCGATAGCCTTCTTAGTAACTCTAGATTAGATAGCTAACCGCGCTTCTAGTAATAGGCCTATAGAGCTACTAGATCCTTGAATATATAGAGAGAAGTAGGAAGATAAGTATCTACTATCCTTTATCTATAGCTTTCTATCTATTAGTAATTTCTATAAAATAGCCTAAATGGTAAAGCTACTAGATATATCTCTATATATAGATAGCGATTATTAGTAATTCTAGATAAGATAGCTACCTACGTCCTTAGTATTAGACCTCTATTACTACTATATCCTCGAATATATAGAGAGGAGTAGAAAGGTAAGGATCCGTTTCCCTTCCTTTCCTTCCTTTCTCTCTTTACCTTACTCGACTCCTATAAGAAGTAGTAAGGATAGACGTAAGGTAGACTAATACTATATTAATATCGAGAAATTATCTATACTAAGCGATATCTATAGTAGAGCTAGAGGTACTACTAGAGGTACTAAGCTAGTAGACTAGAAGCTAAAGATATTTCTTAACTAGGATAAAGAGGAGTATTAGATTCTACGTCTTCTATATAGATATTAGTAAGTTTATAATAGAAGCTAAGTAGCGAAGGATCGATATCCTTTATAATAGTAGTATATAGTCTCTATTCTAGTTACTCTACGCTAGATAACTAACTACGTCTTTAGTATTAGATCTATATATCTACTATATTCTCTTCTATAGAGAGAGATAGGAAGGTAAGTATCTATCCTTCTTTATCTTAGTCGAATTCTATAAGTAGTAAGGATAGACGTAAGATAGACTAATACTATATCTAAATTAAGAAATTATCTATACTAATATCTATAGAAGAGTTAGAGATACGACTAGAGATACTAAGCTAGTAGACTAGAAGCTATAGATACTTCTTAACTAGAATAAAGAGAAGTAGTAGACTCTACGCCTTCTATATAGATATTAGCAAGTTCGCGATAGAGAACGAGTAGTAAAGAATCGATATCCTTTATAGTAGTAGTATATAGTCTCTATTCTAGTAGCTCTATACTAGGCAATTAACTATATTTCTAGTATTAGATCTCTATAGCTACTATATTCTTAACTATAGAGAGAAATAGGAAAGTAAATATCTATCCTACTTTACTTTAGTCGAATCCTATAAGAAGTAGTAAGAATAGGCGTAAGATAGACTAATACTATATCGATATCGAGAAATTATCTATATTAATGTCTCTAGTAGAGCTAGAAATACTACTAGAGATACTAACCTAGTAGGCTAGAAGCTAAAGATACTTCTTACCTAGAGTAAAGTAGAGTACTAGACTTAAAATCTAAGCTTTCCTAGTATTAGTATCTTCTATATAGATATTAGTAAGTTTATAATAGCTAGTAAGTAGTAAAGGATCGATATCCTTTATAATAGCGCTATATAGTCTCTATACTAGTAGCTCTATACTAGTATTAGATCTATATAGCTACTATATCCTTTTCTATAGAGAGAGGTAGAAAGGTAAGTACTACCTATCCTTATATCGAATCGATATATAATAGTACTATTAGATAGGAAAGAATCGTGTAAGTACTATATTAGACTATCTATTCTATCTACTCTTAGAAGGCTCTATGATAGTATAAGGATTATATCTAACTTCTAGAATAGCGAGCTATAGTCTCGATTTCGATTACTTTAGACTAGATAGCTAATAAGACTACTAGTATAAGATCTATACTACTATCGTATCTTACTTATATATAGGAAGGAATAGAAGGATAGGAATCTACTATCCTTTACTAAGTAGAATCCTAAGTATAATTAGATATATCTAGATATCAAATCGAGGAGATAGAGAAATAGAAGTCTACTAATATTTACTAAGTAGAACCTAAATTACCCTAGAGTAACGAACGAACGGTAATAAGTCTCTATTCCGTAAGCACAATTAGATACGTCTAAACATTATTAGTAGAATAAGACGTCTTATTAGGAGGAAACCGACGTCTCTATCTCTATAAGCTAACTAGATATATAGATAGATCAATAATTTATCTCCCTATTCTAGAGCTATCTAGCCTATATAGGTTATAGCTATATAGTATCTAAGAAGGAAAACAAGTATATATAAAAAATCCCCTACCTCTAGTTTATATCCTTTCTTTCTACTAGTAGGCCCTATAGTTAGTATACTAGTATCTAGATACTACCTTAGTAATACCTATTCCTAGCGTTCTTCTAGTCCTCCCCTTTCTACCTTTAAGCTATCCTCTATATCTAGCTCTCTACTTCCTCTATAAGTCTAAATTAGGATAGAAATCCCCTTTCTTTAATCTATCTTACTATATTCTTTATAGTTTTTCTATTCTAGAGTATTCTAAGATATATCTTTATAGCTATCTACCTTCTCTCGTTCTCCCTTCTACTAGCCTAGTCTAGGAATACTAGGAGTATATATTAGATATTCTAGGATAGATATCTATATTCGTAGTATAGGTTATTAACTTCTAGGACTCCCCTTCTATATAGGTATACTCTAAGCCTAATATAGTTAGACCTAATCTAGTTTATAATAGTACTCTTATTCCTTATTAGGCCTTAGTAGATCCTTTAGTTTCCTAGATACTATCTCTAGTAGGCTCTAGTTCTTCTTCTTAGTAGAACTATATTCTACTTCTTTTCCTATAGCTTAGCTAATTACTATCTATTTAGCTATTAAGGCTATCTTTAGTTTCTCTTTAGTTAGAGTCTTAATTCTATATCTAGATACTTCTATTAGTTTTTCCTATTTAGCTAACACTAGGATTTAGTCTTAGGCTATATATTCCCTAATCTTATAGACTACTTTTTCTACTATAGTTTAGGATTAGTAGTTACTAGTTTACTTAGTATACTATATCCTTACTTCTAAAATATACTCTAGGATAGGGAATAATCGTATTTCTAGCTCTAGAACTTCTATAGGGATAGATTTATAGATATCTATAATCTTCTTTAGGTAGGCTACTTAGACCTAGTTAAGCTACTTGCCTTATTCCTTAGTTATAGTTTTACCCTTTCTATTCCCTTCCTAAATCTAGTATCTATAGAGGAGAGCTAGCTTAATAATAGCTTTATATATTCTTACTTTCTTAAATACAGCTCTCTATATTAAAAATATTAACCTATTAATAGAGGCCTTATTTGTCTTAGCTCTACTTATAGATCTCTTTATTTATAGGCTCTATCTTAGCTTAGGATTAAGCTAGATATCTAGAATTCTTACTAATAGCGAGGGTCGTATTTTATAGCCTTAGATATAAACTAATATAGTTATATTATATCTTTTCCTATACCTTGTAAAGTAGATAAGTCTATACTTCTCTAGTATAAACTTTGTACTATACTTCTTAGTTTATTCCTTATATATCTTATATCTTTCTTCTAGTATCCTATAGTTTATTTCTATACTATCTAACTATATTAGGATATTCGTACTATCTATAAAGCCTAAGGCTAAGGAGTTATTTATTTCTAGCTATAGGAGGAGATCTAATATAAATAGTAAGAATAGGATTAGTAATAGTAGGGATCCTTATAGGATACTAGTCCTAGTTACTCTTAGCTCTAATAAGTATTATCCTAGTTATATTCTAGTTATCCTTTCCTTAAGGAAAGTTCCTATAAATATAACTATCTATCCTAGAAGTCCTTTCTATCTTATAATATATATAAGTCATTCGTAGGAAACATTATTAAAAGCTCTAGAGATATCTAGTAATAGTAATAAGGCTACCTTGCCTTTCCTTTCCTAGACTATATAGATCTATTCTATTATTAGCTCTATAGCTATTTATATAGATCTTGCTTTCCTTCCTCCTATCTAAGTCTATAGTAGTATATTATACTTTTCTAAAAGAGCTATAATCCTATCTACGATAATCCTTTCTAGGAGTTTTCCTATAGTATTAAGTAGTACTATTAGTCTATATAACTTTAGTTAGATATAGTCTTCCTTCTATAGCTTCCTAAGTACTACTATAATAGACTTCCTATACTATCTTAGGTAGTGTCCTATCTTAATATATACTATAAAGAACCTAAGTAGAAGGATCTATAGATTCTCCCTTAGGGCCTTAATTACTTTATTAACTAGCTTGTCTAGCCCTAGGGCCTTATAGCTCTTTAGTATCTTAATTACTCCCTCTAGTTCCTCTCTTATAACTCCTATATCTAACTAGTATAGTTTAGGATAATTAGTCCCTTCTATATTAGATAGGTCTATCTAGACTAGTAGTAGGAAGAAGTAGTCCCCTAGTACCTTAGCTCTAGTTTTATCTATATTATATATAGCTTCTATCCTATCCTTAATATCTAGTATTTATACTTACCTTGTTCTTTCTACCTCTAGCTTCCTAGTCTACTATCCTAGTTTCTATATCTTTATAGGACCTAAGGTAATATTATCAACTATTATCCTCTATTGAATTATCTTGTCCCTTCTTATTTAGGCCTTTTTAGCCTAGTATGCCCTAGTATAGACTCTCTATACTTCCTTAGTATAGTATTCTATCTATTTTCTTCTAGTCCTCCTTATAGCTTTAATCTTTTATATATACTCTTTAGTCTAGTAGAGCTACTAAAAAATAGATAGTTTCTCCTCTAGTATAAAGTCCTTACCTATTTCCTAGATCCTATTTAATATTTCCTTAGCTAGCTTATTTAGTTACTCTAGCGTATCTATAGGGTATTCTATTACTATAGGTATCTACTTATCTAGCTCCTTCTAAATATCTTCCTAGTCTACTTCCTCCTAGTTTAGGCTTAGTAGGATAGGGGCTTGTTCTATAGCCTTTAGGTTAATAGTTGTCCTAATAGGGAGGTAATCTAATAAGGACTCTAGGGTATTATCTTATCTATATTCTAGGACTCTATAGCTAGTAGGGTTACTTATATATACTAGGTCTATAGTAGAGGCATATATAGTAAGTCCTTTAGGGATTAGTAGCTATACTTCTACTATCTATATTCTATTAATAAGGATATCTATAAGAAATCTTTAGCTAGAATAAAGTTCTAGTCCTATATTAGGTAATAAAGATTAAAGTCTCCTACTACTATATACTATATATCTTCTTAGATTAGTTTAGGGAGCTACTCTAGGGATCCTATCTATCTACTACTAGTAGATCCTAGAGGAGGATTATATATATAGTATATATTAAGTAGGTATTACTTAGTTTTTATCTAGATACTTATACTATCCTACTATACTCCTTAGTAGTTTAGAATAGTAGCCTTCTATATAGAGATATAGGTCCTTAGTTTCCCCTTAGCTTTACTAATAACTATATAGTAGTTCGGATTATTATATATTCCTAGGAGGCTACTAAATAGGTTTAGCTATAGATCTTATACTACTAGTATATAGTAGAGCCTTAGGTCTACTTAGGCTAGGAAATACTTCTATACTCTATCTTTACTCTTATTAATATTATACTATATAATAGTAAGTAAGTTTAGTTCTATTATTCTTTAGTTTCTATTTCGTCTTTGCCTATACTACCTAATTTGCCTTAGTTACTTAGTTCTAGAATAAGTAGAAGTTTAGCCTAGCTTATATTAGGTACTACCTTAGATAGGTCTATTAGTCGCCCTAGGATATAGGCTCTTTTCTCTTATAGTTATATCTCGGTCCTAAAGGTAAAGAGGTTAAAGGATCTCTTCTTTCTAGTAAGAATAGGAGTTATTATTTCCTAATCTAGATATCTTAGTAGGCTTTATAGTCTATTTATTACGGCTTTCTACTTTACTTATACTCTAGCTAGGTACTCTATAGACTATACTATATACTTTCCTATATAGTAGATATATTTTAGAGTATTTCTATTAGCCTTATACTTCCTTATACTATAGCTTCCTACGTATTAGCTATATACTAGGGACTAGTTATAGTTCCTAGCTATATATCTATATTACTAGTAGCTATAGTATTAAAGTATTCTATATATTGTCTATAATAGTTCTATTAATAGTATCTAATAGTTCCAAGTTAGGCCTTTTTAAGGGCTTTGTTTACTTATACTAGGGATTCTAGCTAGATTATAAGGAAGGAGTACTTCTTCTCTTCTCTATCTCTCCTAAGCTAGGCTAACCTTATAATTTTTAGCCTTAGGTAGTAGAGCTAGTTTTGTCTCTAGAGCTCTACCTCTATTATACCTAGCTTGTAGCTTATAGGTACTCTATATACTAGAATTATATATCTCTTAACTATTATCTTTACTAAGTAGCTAAGAACTATAGTCTATTCCTTATCTATCTTAAGTTACTTCTTTTCCCCTTTTCCTACTAGATAAACTTAAATAACTCCTATCTTACTAGCTCTAACTACTACTACTACTACTTTCCTAATTTAAGTAACTAGCTCTTTACTTAGGGATAGCTAATCCTCTCTTTCTCTTCCTTATTATCTATATATAAGGTAATATAGCTAGGTTAGTTTAGGGATACTTAGGAGGGGCTATCTTACTAGTAGATCTTTATTACTATTTCTATATAGGTCTTGGGGCCTAGGTTCTAGGTCTTTTGTATCTACTATATTGTCTCCTTTATAATACTTCTAATTTTACTAGCTTCTTAGTATTCTATCGCTTTAAGAGCTCTAAGGAGCTTAGTAATAGTTATTCTTATAGATCTTAGTAATATATCTTTATCCTTTACTATCCTTTCTATCTAAGTAAATATATATTCCTATTCTCCTTTCTCTTTCTTCTTCTTCTCTTCTTCCTTATCTTCTATCTCGTTTATATTCTCTATCTCTATATCTACTATATAAGGAAGTATATAGTATAGTCTAGGGAATACCTAGCTCTAACTAGATATATAGAATTAGAGCTATATAGCTATCGTATTCTTAAAGATATAGAGATAGATAGCCTAATCTATAATCTAATCCTAATTCTAATCCTAACTCTTCTAAACTCCTTTTAAAAGAGATAGATCTTTTTAATATACTTAGAAGGAGGTATAGAAAAAGATAGTCTAATCTATAGTCTAATCCTAATTCTAATTCTATACTTTTTTTCCTTTATATTAAATATATTAAATACTCTTCGTTACTCTTTCTAAAAGAGATAGATCGTTTTAATATACTTAGTAGAAGGTCTCGAGAATCTAACCTATAGTCTAATCCTAATTCTGATTCTATACTTTTTTTTCCTTTATATTAAATATACTAAATACTCTTCGTTTCTCTTTCTAAAAGAGATAGATCTTTTTAATATACTTAGTAGAAGATCTCTATAATCTAATCCTTATTCTAGGCCTAAATCTAGTACTATTCTCCTTAGACTCTTTCTAAAAGTAATAGATATTCGAAATATATTTAGTAGAAGGATTAGGATATTTATAAAGTTAAATAAATCGGATAGTATCCTAATCCTAATCCTAAACTAAGCCTAATTCTAGATCCTATTATAGTAGTTATAGTAGTTATTATAGTATATATAGATAGTAGTACTAGAGAAGGATAATAGAGTAGATAGCTATAGGATCTCCTAGTAGTATATACTCTAGATTAGCTAGCAAAGGAGAGTACCTATACGCGGTACTAGCTACGAACCTAGAGGTAGCGACGTTGTTATCGTCGATAGAGCTAAATCTCTCCTACCTATAGCGCTACCTAGGGAGGTACTTTTAAGACGCCTAGGTAAAAGGAGTCTAGCTCCAAGGCGACTAGCTATTTAGAAAACTATCCGGACTTCCTATCGAGCCTAGCGTAGCTATAACTAGTATAGGAACTAATACCGAGTCGATAGGCTAACCTTTCTAGGAAGGGAATCTATCCTAGGGATAAGGAACTAGCGTAGTAACCTAGGACTAATTATCCCGAAGAGAAGGGAGGAATAACTAAAGAGGAGGTTTTAATAACTACTTAAAGAAGGAGGGAATATAGAGGATAAAGTACTTAGTATATCCTATAGCCTATAGCCCCTAGGGGAGTATAGCCCTAGATTTGCTCCCTAGGCCCTAGCTTTTA
>LFZO01000895.1:0-16254 GCA_001578225.1 Pseudocercospora musae
AACTACTAGCTCTATAAGGACCTAAATAGGGCCGAAGCAAGCCTAGCTATCTAAATTAGATCTAAACATATTAGACTTAGATCTTACCTATTTAGAAGAAACGTCCTAGGAATCGAAAGTAGAGCTTGCCAATGTGGCTACCAATCTCAGAACCCTAAGCATATGCTACTAGTCTGCCCCTAATAGTCAAAAGGTAGAAGTAATTAGAGACTAAAAGTAATAGAAAGGGAATACGATAAGCTAATCTAAAGCAAAGAAGACCTAAAGAGGATAGTAAGGTAGATTATTAAATAGGGATTCGTGTAACAATTTGCACTAGTAAGGGAAACTAAGGAGTAGATAAGAAGGAGGGAAGAAGAGGGGGAAAGAAGGGTAGGGTAGTAGGCAAGGTAGTTAGAGGATAATAACCATGATACTAGTATACCCTAGAGGAAGGAAAGCAAAGAAACGAGTAAGGACAATACTTGTAAATAGGACAGGAGGGAGGTTTTTACTAACTAAGTTGGTTTCCTACCTAAAACAATATATAGAAACGGACCTATATAGGCCGAAAGGTACTACAATAGGCAAATGAAATATCTATCTATCTATATATCTATCTAGCGGATTGCCGCGACCTATAAAAGCGCTATTAGCTCGAGTATAATCGTAATAGGAGACTATAGAACTAATAATATACTATAGTCCTACCTCTAGATACGTAGGAAGTCGCTAATACGCGTATAAAGTCGTATTCCTAAGACTCCTACTATCCCTAATATATGTCCTACCTTAACCTACTCGTATAAGGTCCGAATTAGCTCTAGAGTATAGCGCTTAGACTTAATACCGGAGTTAGCTATAGCGAGAATCTAGTTTATAGTCTATAAGAGCTTATACTATTTCTCGAATTAATAGAGTTACTAGGCGCTAATTTTCCTAAACGGGATAGGGCTTAGGAGGGCGGCTATACTAATAATAGCGGTTAGTAATCTATAGTCTCGTATATCGCTAGGATCGGGAGGACGGATTACTAGGAGAGCGTAACTAACTTACGAATCTATATATAGTACCGACGAGTTATAGAAGTATATATCGAGGTATAGGTTAACGATAGTACGTAAGTTAAAGATATATAAGTAGATTCTACGCTAGTATAGACCTACTTTTTCTTTTTTAGTAAGTAAAGGCTATAGTACCGACGCGTAGGTTACTTTAAAACGGCGCGCGGTCGCTTCTAGCTCTAACGCTCCGCAAATTTAGTAGTATATCGAAGCTTACTCGGTATCGCGTCTAGCCTATAGTAAATATCGTAACGCTCGCTAACCCGTTACTTCGCGCCTATTCGTTTACTTTACGTTATACGCGCTAGTACGCGCCCTATATACTATAGCTACCTATAGTACTCGAGCTACGTACCTATACGATACCTATATCTTTCTAACTGTCGACCTTTAACCTTCGCCCTTATACTAACCTTTACTATCGAGTCGTCGCTCTCTATACCCTATTCCGATCTATAAGCCTATTTAGTTACGTATTACCTATCTCGAGCCTCGCTATCTTACCTATACTATAGGGGAGGTATATATCTACTCGCTAGTATATAGCTATATTACTATCGCTAATCCGGCTACTAGTCGCCTTATTATCGACGAAAACATCTTTTATATATCTTACTTATTTCGACGACTAAGGTAGTACCTAGCTATCCTTCTTACGCCGTTTAATATAGCCTACTCGCCTAGTATTACCTATCTATATCGATTCGACCCTAACTACGCTCTAGTACGTATTAGTCGAGATACGTATACTATAACGGGAGAGATAGCCTTCGTATACGAATAGTAGTAGCTCGCTATAAGGAAGGCTAAATATTAAGCTATAGGCTTAGGATTATACTATTAGGCTAATCTCCGCTCGTATATATATATAGTTTATTACCTAGTATCCTTATCTACTTACTTTATTATAGGTACCTAATGTCTAGTATACTACAATATATCGTCTTCGCTATCGTAGACGCTATTACTACTACGTCCTCGGTAGTCCCGTTCCTCGATATATTCTTTTCGCTCTACTATAGTCTCGGCCTTTCTATTACCTATATATACTCGCTACCCCTACTACCTCGCCTATTACTCGCTAAGCGCCTATACGACTAGATTAACTAGATCCTCTTCCCTAGCCTATATATACTATTACGCCTTATCCTCGAACTCCTACTAATCTCTCGGCGTAATACGGTATCTATCTCCTCTTACTATTTAGACTAACTTACGGATCCGTAAAGTAACCTTACCCTACGTTAAGAGGCCTATATATATATATATATCTTCGCGTCGTCCCTACTAGTAAACCCTCTTTCTATTATCTACGTTCCTATTTAGCCGATACGATATTCGGATCCGTAAGTTAGTCTACTTCGCTACTTACTATATAACTACTATCTATAATACCTCCTATTATAATCTATCTCGTCGTTACCTATATCTAGTTCGGTCCTAGACTATCTAATATCCTCGTACTTAGTCGCCTAATACTAACCTTCCGCTATCTCCTAAATAGCGCGCTCTATCCTACTAGTAGTATCGTTATATTTAAAGACGCCCTCTAGTAGATACGTACGTTATATATCGATACTAACGACTTCTAGATCGTTATTACTTATGCGCTAGACTTCGCCGCTATATAGTTCGAGTTCCGCTATATAGGCCTATATAACTATCTATATATCTCCTATTACTACCTACTATCGCAATCTATATATCTAATATTACGCCTACGTAACCGCTTCCTTCCTATCTATTGTAGCCTATATCGCGAATACGTAGACTATATCTCGACGTACTCGTCGAGATCTACTATATCTATATTGCGTACGCTATAAGTTATAACTATCCCGTTATATATATCCTACTAATCCTCCCTATAGTTTCTACCTCCTCGACCTTCTACGCGAGATCTAGGATAGGATATACGATTATATTATACTATAGCCTACGTCTCCCTCTATTTTTAATAGTATTATCGCTTTGTAGCGTAGTATATTTCCTCTCCTAGTTCTCCTTCGTCGCTAACCTACTATTACTCCTATCCTACTTACTAGTAAGACTATTATACTCGAGGTACTAGTATCGCTTATACGTAATAATACCCTATATTATACTAGTACTATCTCTAGACTACGCGACCTCCTCTACGCTATTCCTATATTATATCGCATCGCCTATAAGCGTACGCGTATCGCGGGCTTAGGCTATAGTACTCCTACCTAGACCGACGTAGTAGCGTACCTATAATGCCTCTAGCTTATACCTAGTCTATAGCTCGAATAGCCGCCTACCTTTACTACTAAGTATATTTAACGTATCTATAAAGCCGTCTTCGCTACTACGTACGCGGCTATCCCCGATAACGAGCTATATAGTATCGTTAAGTAGTAGTAGGTAGAGGAGTAGGGTAACGGTATAATTCTAGATAACTCTATATATATAGGGTAGACGCGCGTAAGGATAGGCGTCGTTAGATAGTTCTATACTCTCGGGTTCCGAGATTATTCTACTAGATACGAATAGTTTAGTCGTTACGTATAGACTAAAGCGACTTAAAGATCTATATAAAAAGGGCGTTATATATACTACCGACTACTAGTATACTATTCTATAAGTTAGTCTAAATCTAAGGACGTACGAATACTACCTATAGGGACGTAGAACGCGACTAACTCTATAACTAATTAGGACCGATCTAGGCTCCTAGTACCGTAACTAACTATGTCCGCTACTCGTTTCTATCCTAATATGCCTAGCTATTACGCGTCTCTTACGCCTATATCGTTACGCCTATTAGTACCGATAGAGGTTACTAATTTACCCTATATATTAGTATTATTACTACCTACCGTAGTATCTCCTAGCTACTAGTCGCCTTATATCCCGGCCTATTTCGCCCCTTATCTATCTCTAGTACTCCTCTACGTATATCTACTTGCCTATCGTATATAATATATTAATACCTAACGGTTATAGGCGTCCGTACTCTAAAATTATAGTCTATATCTACTTAAACCGTAATCTAAAACCTAGGTATTTATACTATAGCTATATCCCTAAATAATTATTCTAGAAGAAGTTTATATCCCTATACGGCCGATTAGGCGTCGCTATACTAGTAGTTACTTTACGCTATTATAGCCTACGAGATCTCCTATATCTCCTTCTATATACGTTTATCTTACTCTACCGATCGTACCTAGCTCGTAACTACCTAGCGTAGCTAGGCTTCTTTAATAGCCGAGTATTGCTAGTCGATAGGATAGAACGACTCTACTAGCTCTATCGTTATACCCTCTCCGCCTTCGCTAGTCGAATAGGCTCTATATCGCTCTAATATATCCTCGAGGAATACCTATAGGCTATACTACCCGCTACCTAGAATTCCCTCCTAGATCTTCTTAGCGCTATTCGGTACTATATTCCCTACCGAGCTCCTATCTATAACGCTATATTAGCTCCCTCCTATACTACTACTAGATAAGTAACTTACCTAGGTTCCGCCGATAGAGTATAATGAATTTCTATATACTTAAATATAGGGTAGTTACTAGTTCCTCGAATATCTCCCTATCCTCCTATTAGATCTATACTATATATTTATCCTTAATACGGATAAGATAAGCTACGTCGTAGGACGCCTTTATCTATTTCAAGTACTTAGTTACCTTAAAATATACTAAGTACTAACGCCGCTATATATTAGGGTCTATATCGATCTTCTCTAGATTTAAGGTATATTAACTATAGTCTACGTTAGTATTTAACGGGACGTCTACTACGCTTAACCGTTCTATGCCCTATACGAGGGATCCTCTACCGTCTACTATCTAGTATAGGTCGACCGGGATACACGATTCGTCGTTAGTAGGAATAGCCTCTATACTCGTTCGAAATAACTTACCGAACTAAAATCTTACTCGGATCGTAATCGACTTATAGATACGGGATTAGTATTACTATAGATAGGTTACTCGTAGTCGCTATTATCGTTAAGGTTATTGTTTATAGTAGGATCGCTATTTAACGGCGTACTTCCTTTTATATATCGCTCCTAGTATACGTGCCCCTATAGTACGTACTATAGCCCTTAGACGGTTATTAGCGGATTTGTAGATTAGTCTATATTCGCGAAATCTACTATCCGCTTTCCCTCGCTATAGCTATATCTATTACTCCTTAATTCCCTTAGATCTAGAACTTACGCTCTCGCTTCGAACTATCCTACCTTCTTATATTAGGATAGTAAGCGAGGTTCGCTATAGTCGTATTCTATATACTTCTACCGATCGTAATATTTACTAATCCTCCCTCTCCTAATTTTTATTAGGACTAGTATCTACTAAGCGCTTCGTAGTAGCGACCGACGTATCGCTTCCTACTAGACTCCTATAGACCGCTCGAACCGTTTCTTACTCCCTATATTAGACGTAGTTTAGTCCGTAACGTCTTAAGTATATCTAATCCCTAGTTATCTATTAGTCCTAAAACGCTCAATAAGGCCCTAAGTAAACCTAGATTCCTTTTAATCGTTACCTAGATACAAAATACTTTACGATGCCCCTACTATATCCTATCTACTTTAATCTATCTATAGTTCGGAACTACTCGGCGAGACTATAAGTTAATTCCCTCCTAACTCTATCGTTATTCGAGTCTAGAATACTTAGCGAATCCTAGTCGTATATTAGGCCTACGTAACTCATATAGATACGTACGAGTAGCTACTTACTAGTTAGCTATTATAGTCGTAACTAAAACGACTTATAGAACTATATATATTTGTAGCCTCTATATAGTTCTATAAGTTACTCTATTTCGTAGCCTCGTATTATATATATCGTATAGAGCTATAAACCGTTATATATATCCCGATATCGGAATAACTAGGTAACTACCTAATCTATACCTACTATAACTATTTACTACTCGCTACTATGTCGTTACTAGTAAAGTTACTAAACTATATATAACTCTTATCCGAACTCGATAGAGACATTATCTTCGCCTAATCCGTTTTCCTTATATATACTAGGATTAGTACTAGAAGCGACGGACTCGCTCGTATAGATAAGTAGTCGATTATTTAATATAGGGCGAAGGGCGGCTTAGATACGGTTAGAGTAATACTAGTCGAGTAGTCGTTAGTAGTAGTATACTCGTCCTCTAAGAGTTACGTAACGACGCCTAAGGCGATACTTACCTTCTAGAGTAGGTAGTAGTTATTCTCGATATAGTTATTACCTACTATACTCGAGTAAAGTAAGAATAATACCTATTACGTATCGTTAGTAAACCGCTCTAGCTTCCGTTCCTAGTCGAATAAGTAGTACGTAAGTACGAAGAGGTATAGTACGTACCTCTATACGTCGAGATATAAACCCTATAGATTCGAGTAGATTATATTCGTAATGTCTTCCTAAATTAGCCCGCCCGTCTAGTCGGGATCGATGTAATATAGATAGACTAGAGTATAGTACTAGTTATCCTAGCCCCTCTACTACTACTACCTCGGCTACTTAACCTCGTCCTAGGGTAGTAGATAAGTAATCGCTAGAGACGAGGCGTTAGCTACCGTCCTCTATATTATTCTCTACGTATCTCTACGAATCCTAGGACCTAGACGTACTTTTAGCTCGTCTACGACGCCTTAGAAATACATTGCGACTATAGCTAGCGCTAGATATTATATTAGATAGTCCTATATGTAGTAGACTTAGTAGTCCTTTATCGTTATCTTAGTAGCGAGGTTTATTATAGTATTCCTATCTAGTAACTATAATCTATCGATCGTCTATAACTATTCCTAGAGAAGCGCTATATACCGCTCTCCCTACGTATCTAATTCTACTATACTATATACGTAGGGTAGCGTTAGCCCTACGAAGTCTAGGTACTATAGAGTATTGCGTATCTAGAAACGATTACCTAGGTAATAGAGCTCGTATAGGGCCTCTCTAACTACCGCTCGCTATAGCCTCTTATTATCTATTATAAACGTATCCTCTATACTATATACTAGAATAGGAATATCTAGGGATAGCTTACTCTTCCGCCTTGCCTTCCTAAACGATACGTACTATAGTGCCTCTACTAACTATATCGCTACTAGACGCCTCGTATATATTATAAAGCCCTCTAACGATAACAATATCTACGTACTTATCGCCGTCCTCTAATCGGCGTAGACCTCGTCTACCTCTAGACTAATATACGCTACAATGGATCTTACGTACCTAAAAATCCATTATTCGATAATATAGTTATCTTTAGATATTACTAGGACGAAGACGACTAGTATAAAGATACTTATACTATAACGTACCGTAAGTACTACTAGTTACCTAGGCTACGACTATATAGCTATATCGTATAGTATCTTATATATACTAGCGTAAGAGCGGTAGTAGTATCGATAGGTTATATATAGTAGTCGATCTACTCGTCTACTATCTCGTATATAGCGGAAGACTCGTTAGTCGAATAGATCGCTACTTGCTACCTATTCGAAGATAATCTCGAGGATTTCCTCTAGAAGTATTATAAGAGTAGCTATCTCGCGTTAAATAGAAGTAGGAGAGGTAGTAGTCTACTATATATATCGCTATCCCTAATAAGCCTTTATCCCTTATCTATCTTAGCGTTTGCCTATTAACTAGGGCTAGCTCTTAGGGTTTAGTCGCCTATACTAGAGATAGGAACTACCTATATAGTTCGCTATCGGCAATACTATATATATATACTACGATAACTCTATTATCCCTATAGTAGTTCCGCTAGCCCTAGTAGGGGCTTTTATAGGCGCGACTACGTAGGTATTCTAATCGGCCTATCTATAATACGTAGATCCTAGCCTACGCGCTAAGCGAATAAGATATTACCGATTACGTTAATAACCGGTACTACGTACGCTTACTTAGCTACGTAACTATAATCTAGATCGTCTATATATCCTAAAGTATCCCTATATCTACGTAACCTCGCCTACGATCGTATCTATCTATCTATCCGATATAGGTCGAGTTCTATATTAGTTAGTAAACTCTTAGTAACTAAAGTAACTTATAGAAGGGTATAGTAGGATTATTTATTTAGATTTACGAGGCTTATTTCCGCTATATATAGATTAGTAAGCTAGTCTCGATATCTTAATACTCGATATCTCTACTATCCTATTCGTTTCTAAACTATATATCGTTAACCTATTTCCTACCTACTCTAGTACCGTTCTTATCTATATAACCTTATCTCTATTACGTCGTTAGTATAGAAGTACTTTATCTACTCTATCTATATAAGCTCGTCTACCGCTTCTTTAATAGTACTATATAGACCTAGTACGTTAAATAAGGTAATTGTCGATAAACCTACTACTTATAGCTAATCTAGTAACTACTACTCCTCGAATATCCTACTTAGTCTATATAGGAATATTATTAGCGATAGCTACCGCTAATACTAGATACCTATCTATAAGTACCTAGGGTCGGTACGCTCTAGGCTTACTACTAAGGATTTTACTAGTAATTTTAGTTAGCTCGCCTATAGTCCTATTACCGTATACTCGACTTACGCGGATCGAAGCGATATATACGAAGGAAACGATATACTATCTATATTAATACTACCTATAGTATCGGATAGTCTAGATCTATTAGGTAGTCCGAATATTACTAGTATTTCTATTCTATGTCCTCGAGGGCGCCCTCTATTAGTATACCTTAAACTATCTACTATAGCTCGTATACTCTCTTATAGAGTAGTATCTACTACCTAATATACTATATCTCGTCGGTATCGGCGTCTATTATGTTCGTAGGCTACTAGCGCTCTATAGTATCGATATTAATAGGTACTATAATCCCTAGACTATAAGGCCTTAATACGAAGCCTAATCTAGGAACGAACTAACTTACGGATTAGTAAATAGATATTAGAAGATAGAGTAGTTATTATAGAAGGTTAATATAAGTACTTAGGTTACCGTTTAGTAAATAATAAGACTTTATATAGTAGCGACCTATCGAATGTACGAGCCGCTTATCGACTAGTAGCTCGCGATATACGAATCGGTAAGTTAGTTCGCTTACTATTATATACCGTCTACGCTAGGCATTATACTACCCTAGCTCTAGCGGCTAGTCTTTATCCTACTATATATATACTATCTAGAACTAACTCGACTACTCCGTAACTATCCGTTCCCTCGCTACCTCTACTATCGATATCTTGCCTACTAGTATCTTAAACTACTCGATTATTTCCTTAACTATACTAACTATCGTCTCTCCTATCTTCCCTTCTTATACGCCTTATAGAGGCGTCGCTATAAACTAGCGTAGGTTCTTCTATAGTTACGTATACTATATACCTTAGTAACTATATACTACTTATTCTACGAGATTATAGTCTTCGTAGCCTACTAGCTAGATATAGTCCTATTTAGCTATAATTAATCCTACTATCGTCTCGTATACTATCTAACTATCCCCTCTAGCTTCGAATACCTTAAGTATTATCTTCTCTATATCTATATCTCGCTTCCCTCTCTACTAATCCTTATATCGTATCTCTACGTCTATTAAGAACTCCTCTAGGCTACGCTATAGTCTATATAGGATATACGCCTATAGAGTTCGACGCGACCTCTATATCTATCTCGTAACCGAGGAGCGTACTAGATTACTCGTTAGTCGTCTAGGATATCGTTACCTATAGCTATCGCTTACTAGGATCGATCCGATATACGTATAGAAACCTATATATACGCGTATATAATAATCTTATTAGCCTATCGCCCTTGTACTTTAGACGATCTATACTTATAGATACCGTATACTTATATACTATACTATCGATATTAGGATCGTTATATCTCCTCTAATCTATCCTTAATAGCTCTCGTATCTTTACTACTAGCTATTCCTATACCTCTATATCCTCCGCTCTATCCCCTAATCTCGAATCGCGCTATTCGTCTCTAATATCGTATCGCTCTAATAATTATAATAATATCGAAGACTCTATATCGCTTAGGAATACGTTATAGTTATTCGCGGTACGTCTAGCGTTTATAATAGCTTATAGAACCGTATATCCGATACGGTTAGACGTTCTAGTAGTAGTATAGCGATATTGTCGCTCTCGAGACGTCCCTTATATAGTTAACGTCCTTATCGGCGTACGTATATCGATAGCTACTACCGCTATACGTATACGACTACTACGTCGATCGATAGACTATTTTAGAGCTTAGAGTATTTAACCTTTCCGGAGGCTTAGGATTACTAGTATATATAATATTATACTCCTCTATAGGCTCGACTATACTTAAAATAGTCCTATCTTAGGATAATCCTAATCTAGCTAGGTTTATATCTCTATTAGTCCTATTACCTAGAGCCGATAAGATAGGACTACCCTAAACTAACTTATCTATATTAGAGCTTAAATATAGCGATCTCTAAGCTTAAAATCGGTACGAGGCGATAAATTCCTATCGATAGTAGTATATAGACTAGATAATAGCGAGATCGGTTAGATAAGGACTCTATAGAACCTATACGAGCTATCTATTATTATATTCTATCCTTACGACGTAGGTAGTTAGCGCCTATATATATCTACTACGCGTATAGTTAATATTATATTAAGCTTCGCTACTATATAGGCTATACGCGGCCTATAACTAGGATACGTATAGCTAACTAGGAGCGCCTTAACGTTACCTAGTTATATTACTACTACTATACGCCCCTTATCTACTCTTAGACGTATCCTTATCGCTCTATCCCTTATCGCGTACGCGCCGATATCTATTCTAAGGCCGAATAACCTACCTCTAGCTAGGTTTCCTTCTTTAAGTTATCCCTACGCGAGGTCCTAATATAGTACGTATATCGCGAATACTCTATTATTATAGCGCCTCGCTAGCGAGCTATTACTACTAGTATATAGCTACGTAGATAATCTACTACGTATATATAGTCGCGTAGATACGTATATCCTATAATAGAGGTAGTATCCGCTTCCTTACCTAATCTATCCCTAGGTTATTCTCCTCTACTATATCGCTACTACCTATCGTATTACTACTAGGCGTTATCTTATACTATTACTAAACGGACTTGCGGATCCGTATACTAGTATACTAGTAGACTTCTATACCTACCTCGTATACTATCGAGTCCCTTCTTTATATTAGGGACGAGCTCTAATTAGCGTAGACCTAAATCGGTACCTACTATACCGCCGCTAGTATTAAAGGTTATATAGGCCGTATACTTAGTCTATACTTCTATAGTAACTATTTAATCTTTCGATATCTATCGATATCTCTTTACTATCTATAATCTACTCTACTACTCGAGTACTCTATATACTATACCGATCTATAAGTTACTCCGTATTATATACTATACCGGTATACGTATAACCGAGTAGACGCTCGGCTATATCCTATAGATAGATACTAATAATAACTAGGTAGATATTTAGGTATATTTCTTATATACTACTCCGTTTCCCTATAACCTATTTATCCCCCTAGCTAACGACTATACTTATAACTATTATTCTACCTATAGTACGTAGTATCTATCGAGTCGACTAGCGATACTTACCTCTACCTATACGCCCTACTATAGTAGATCCCGATCTATTTAGATATAGCTTATTACGTCCTCGACTATTATAGAATACGATAGGTAAGCTATCTATCTATAGCTATAGCTATACTAGTAATAGTAGTTAATCGCCTAATCCGGAAGTCCCTAGTTACGTAGCCGAGGACTCGCTATACCTATTTACCTATAAGGAGTAATTTAGTAAAGAGTATATTAATAACGAAGTTAAGAAATAATAAGTATTCGCTAAACGTATAGCTATATAGTCGAAATATATACTTATCGAGAAGTATGCCTACTAGGCTATAGACTCCTTACGTAGCGTCTACGTTATTAATATAACTACCGCTATCCTTAATAATCTAGTAGTTAGTCTTATAGCTAGTTATCTCGGCCTAAAGGCGACGTCTTATATTAATAAGATAATCCTAATTATAGACTAGTACGTATTCGATCTAGTAGCGATTAAGAAGGTACGTATCGTTACGCTATATCTAGACCGACTAACCGATCTATATACTATTCCCTTCCCGTATTCTAGTCTATAAGTTAGTTAGAAACTTTACCTTTAGTACTAACGTCCTATCTAGAGCCCTATAAAGTACGGCATTCCTAGTCTATTCACTAAGGAAGTTAAGGCCTATAATTAGTCTATTATATTTATCTAAAACCTCGTTAATAACTCTAATAATATAACTCTATATATCCTTAACGATATTAAAGCCGATATATTCCCTACTACGCGGTATCCTATCGATAAGCTATTTCGTATCGTTACGCTATACTATCTCCGCTTCGTATACCGGTATATATCTAGTCTATAGGCCTATTAAGCCTAATATCCTAATACGGAACTTCCCGATCTACTACTTAGTATACTAGCGAATAATAAATATTCCTTTATACCTATCTACCTAGTAGAGGGCTAGGTAGCTACTACTAAGGACTACTACCGCTACGTATATCTATACCGTATCCTTAAAGACAAGGTCGCTAAGAAGCGTAACGATAACTACGCGATCCTACTTAAGGACGCGTCGTTAGTAAAGAATCCTACGTTAGTTATCTATTACTATATATCTACTAAGCTAGACTATTAGTCCGATAGTTAAGTCTATAAAGGTAATCGTATCTTACTTATCTACGATCGCTATACCTATACGTTTCTACTATACTATATCCTCGCCCTTTAGTATATATTATATAAAGACCTCTATATAACTATCTAAACTATTACTAGCGTATTTATATAATACCTAACGCTTATAATACTAGATATCCTAGATACGTAGTCGAAGGAATAGCTATACTCCTACCTCCTTAGTATTAGTAAGACTATATCTATATAGTAAGGCGCTAGTACTCCGATCGTAAAGCTAGGTTACGTCTCTAAGATAGCTATCGACTTCGCCTCTAAGTTCTTCGCTATAGCTAAGTATACTACCTTTACTAATATCTTAGATTAATGCCTTAAGACCTCTAATATACGTAGGGCGCCTACTAAGTACTATATAGATAAGATTAGTAATCCTTCGATACTCTAGGATATCTATACGACGATTAGCGACTTACTATAGAAGATAGCTACTATCGACGAAAATACCGACCCTTCCTATCTATATCTATCTAACTTCCGCTAGCGTAGCCTATATATTATACTATAGTAGCCTAGTATAGCCCTTTTCCTTAGATATATAGTAAATAGTTGTACCTCGAGCGCTATCCTTATCGACGATTTTAGCCTAGATAGCCTTATAGAAGTCTTTATAGTCGTTATTATTATAGCTAAGTAACGAGACGTCGATAGTAGATAATAAGTATACTATAGTATATATATCCTTATATAGAGTAACCTACCGAGCTATATAGCTATTACTATATAGATTCGTAGATTACTTCGATTCTATCTATATACCTAGCCTATACTAACTATATACTATATAGATATAATCGATACTTAGATCGAAATAGCTATAGCTAAGTAGTTAAGAGATTCTATAGAGATACTCGAGTTCGATATATAGACTAAACTAGATATAGACTTCCTTAACGAACTCTAGAGTTATAAGCGCGATCCTATCCTATACTCTTATATCTATAACTAACGAGATAGTAATATCCGATAAGGTTATTCGGTAGCGCCGTTCGCTATTAGCTACTATATACGCTATCTATCTACTATCTATTAGTCTAATACTATATCGACCCGTCCTTATCGTTATTAACGATATCTATACTTCTAAGGTACTATTCGAGGCCCTTCTCGTATTGCGCTATAACTTGTACTAAGGTAGAGGTTTTAGGATAGTATACGCCTATTACGTTAACTATATAGATACTCCTAGCCTATAAGACGTAATCTCGATACTACTAACTCTAGTAGTATTATAAAGCCTCTATACCGAATTCGATATAGATAATATACTTACTAGCTATACTTATATCGTTACCGATTATAGGGCGTTCCTCTCTATAATAGATCTATCTAACGATATCGAGCCTACGTTATCCTAGTTCTCTACTATTATCTTCCTAGACGCCTACGAGTTAGCCGATATATAACCGACTATAGTATAGGTACTTATCTAGCGCTTTACGTTCCTCGATTATTCTAAGCTCTTCGTTACTAAAGTTCCCTTCCTTCGTAGCCTATATATCCTCGTATCTATCTTTTATATAATCTAGAAAGGTATACCTACCGAGGACTAGAAGGTTCTAGAGATATTCGGAGATCCGAATCTATCTATACTTATAGGTAAGCTTTCTAACGTATCTAGTCGCTTCTAGATACTCGATTACGATACTTAGCGCTATTATATAACGACGCTATGTCCTACCTTATATAATACTAACCTAGTTATAGTCTAGTCTTTCCTCTCGTTAATATTAATATTATAACGTATATAATAGTCTATAGTAGATATCTATAGCTACTAGACTACGATCGACGTACTTCTCGCTTTATAGATAACTACCTATATCGAGCTCTTTAATATTACTATCGATATCGCTATCTACTATAGATACTATACTTAGGTATAGAAGGTTACCGACCCTAAGGTAGCTTAGCTATACTATTAGCTAGCTAGCTATAACCTACGCCTAGCGGAGATAGTATCGAGGCCTATTAGTCCTACCGATCCTAGCCTCTTAAATATATAAGTATAATTTAACTAACTTATAAAGCGGTATAACTATAGGTAGCCTCTATACCGCTCTATAAGTTATCTCGTAATACCTACTAATCTATCCTTATAGTATATCTAATAAGACTAACGTCTTCTCCCTTATCTATATATATAGTAAGTATAACTCGTAGTATTCTCCTCTAGAAGATCGATTTAGTATACTATACTACCTTACTATTACTATATCTAAATACGTATTTATCTACCGCTTCTTAGTCGCCGTTCTCGCGACGAAGCCTAACGCTCGGTAAAAGGTCGTATTCTAGTTTAATAGCGTAATTTAATAAGTCGGTATATAATTACTACTTATAGTTACTAGTATCCTATTCGTTAGCTTTATAGAGTAGTCTTCTCTTAAGGAGCGCTTTATAGCTATAAGTAAATTCTATAACGATCCTATAGTTTTAGTAGCTTACGTATCTACTAGCTAGATCTTCTATAGGATTAGCCTTTATTAAGCTATATAAGTTAACGTATTTATAGACGTACCTAGCTTCGCTATCCTATTAGCTACTATAGGTTACCTACGTTAGGCTAGATAGGGCCGATCGATAGAGATATATATAGTTATACTAGATAATAGTATAGACGCTATACTACTATATAAGTACGCTACTAAGTATCTAGACTATACGCGTCCCCTTATCTAAGCCTAGCCGTTTTACGCCGATCTACGCTTCTCTATAGCTATAGATATTAATAGATCCTCCTCTATCTCCTCTATCTCTATAGCCTCCTATATAGTAGATACTATTGCCTTCTATAGTATTATCTCGCCTCTACTTAGTATCTATAATAGTCTACTCCTATACCTATTTAGCGAGACTAATCCTAAGGCAAAGAATACTACTACGATTAAGGGACTCTATTAGCTTATAATAGTAGATAAGAGATTACTAGACTATAAGGTTATCTACTAGTAGAGTACTATTAAGCTACCGAAGCTATACGACTATCTATTCGAGTCTCCTAACTTAATACTCGCTCGTCTAGATAGTACTACTAAGGTATCTACTAATAAAACCTTAGTTACTTAAGCTATTATCGACGCTATACTCGATATCGTTACCTAGAACCCTAGGGTTAGGGTTAGGGTTAGGGTTAGGGTTAGGGTTAGGGTTAGGGTTAGGGTTAGGGTTAGGGTTAGGGTTAGGGTTAGGGTTAGGGTTAGGGTTAGGGTTAGGGTTAGGGTTAGGGTTAGGGTTAGGGTTAGGGTTAGGGTTAGGGTTAGGGTTAGGGTTAGGGTTAGGGTTAGGGTTAGGGTTAGGGTTAGGGTTAGGGTTAGGGTTAGGGTTAGGGTTAGGGTTAGGGTTAGGGTTAGGGTTAGGGTTAGGGTTAGGGTTAGGGTTAGGGTTAGGGTTAGGGTTAGGGTTAGGGTTAGGGTTAGGGTTAGGGTTAGGGTTAGGG
>LFZO01000896.1:0-16229 GCA_001578225.1 Pseudocercospora musae
TAGGCCTTACTATAGCTATATATAGGTATTTTGCCTTTTAGAATAATACTCCCTATATAGATTTACAAAGCCTCTAGAGTAAGGATATCTAGGATATGCCTTTCTCTACTACTTTCTTAATATGTAGGCCCTACTATAGTTTCGAATCTATCTAAACTCCTAGTAGTCTAAGGGATAGCGTAGGTCCCCCCTTAAACCCTATTATATTAACTATAGCTTATAGGTTATATCTTGTTCTATTCCTAGTAAAGTAGATTAGTTAGTACTTCTATAGTATAAAAGTAGCTCCGTACTTAGCTACCTATTATATATATTTATCGTATACTATCTCTAACTTTCTATAGTTCCCTTCTATAGTTTTCCTATATATAAGGATATTAGAGTTATCTATAAATCCTATTACTATAGTTCCCTTATTCTCTAGGTTAGGGAGGAGTATAGATATAAAGAATAGGAATAGGATTAGTAAGAGGGTTAATCCTTATAGTATTCTAGTTGTTTAGGACCTTGCCTAATCTATATATTCTCTAAGCCTAAGGCATATAGTCCTATCCTAAAGGAATAACTAAATAAACTATATAATATATTATAGATATACTTTTATCTTAATATTATATATTAGTCTCTAGTATAATATATTATCGAATACTCCTAATATGTTTAGGTATAGCATTAATGCTACTATTGTTAGGTCTATTCTCTAGACTATTTAGACCTATTCTATTATTAGCTTTAGGGCTAATACTATAGATCTTCCTAGTCTAGCTCCTATTTAGGACTAGGGAAGGAGATCCCTAGCCTCTACTTCTTTGCTTATTCTCCTTATAACAATAGCCTCTAGGACCTTTGCTAGGGTATTTAGTAGTACTATAGGTCTATACGCTCCTAGTTTAGTATAGTCTAGCTTCTATAGCTTCTTTAAGATAACTATTATAGAGTATTTAAAGGGTTTAGGATAGTATCCTTATTAGAGGTATACTATAAAGAGCCTATATAGTATATATCCTAGTTCCTATTAATATTCCTTAAGTATTAGGTTAACGATCTAATTAGGCCCTAGGGCTTTACCCTTAGGGAGCCTATTAAGTATCTTCTAGAGTTCTCCTATTCGGACTTCTTCCTCTATCTAGAATAGCCTTAGGTAGGATACGTTTTGTATATCTTCTAGGTCGGCTTGCCTTAGCTTAGGGAAGAAGTGTTAGGCTAACGCCTCTACTTTCCCTTAGTTTTCTATTTGTATTATACTATGCTTATCCTTAAGCTCTAGGAATTGTAGGAGGGGGTACCTCTATCCTATCCCTTCTCTAGCCTATTTTACTAGCTTCTATATCCTATTCGGGTCCTTAGTAATTTCTTTAACTATAACCCTCTAGCCTAGGTCCCTATCTTTCCTAATCTACTTGCCTTTAGCCTATAAGGCTACTAGGTATACCGCTAGGTTCCCTTCTATTCTATCTTATCTCTATATCCTCTTTAGGTATCTTATCTTCTTTACTACCTTACTATACTCCTTTGACTAGGTTATTTTAGTATACTTGGATAGTTTCGCCTTAGGGATGTTCTCTTAGATTATCTTAGTAAGTATCTCTTAGATCTCTTAGGCTATCTTATTAAGCTATTATAGTATATCTATTACTCTAGTAGAGATTTCTTATACCTCCTTCTTTACTCTAGTCCTAATCTTGTCCTAGTCTACCTTTTTCTATTATAGCCTTTATATCTAGGCTCTAGTATTAGTCTAGGCCTATAGGATCGTAGTTTAGATTAGTATATAGTCTAATCCTATTTCTAGGTCTATCCTTGTTTTATATTCCTATATATCTTATTAGATTCCTATAGTCCTAAATACTAGGTCTAGGGTCTAGTAGCTCTTAGGAGTCTCTTATATAACTATGCCTAGCTCTAGTAGTAGGTCGAGGTTAGTATTTTCTATAATAGTAATAAGGTAGTCTACTACCTAGTATTAGTTCTAGGTATAGTTCCCTCCCTACCTAGGATAGTATAGATTAAAATCCCCTAATAGGATAGTCTCTTCCTCCTCTTTTCCCTAAGTTACATCCTCTATTAGTAGGAGGGTACCTAGGGCGTAGTCTCTTATAGGACTAGATAGGTTATAGTAGTTTATAATATTAATCTATCTCCCTCCTATAAGGAGTCGAACTATAATTATATCTCCCGAGTATTCTTTTATAGTCTATATTTGTATACTAATTTCCTTAGATATATATATAGTAATCCTTAGGTATACTACTCCTAGGAGTATAGTATAGTATCCTAGGTATACTACTATATTCCTATTACTAGGGCTAATCTATAGTTCCTAGATTACTATTATCTAGTATTCTTCCGGATTTAGCTATTAGAGGAAGGGAAGTTAGATCTTATTTATACTATAGTTAGTATTATACTATAGGATAGTAAGCTTCCCTTAACTACTATTTATCCTAGGCGTTCTAGTATACCTATATGTCTTCTATCGCTTCCTAGCTTTAGCTTTAGCTTAGTTACCCTTCTTAGCTTATAGCTAGGGGAAATAGGGAGGAGATCTTAGTACTCTATAATCTATCTACTAGGGTAGTAGAGTTTATACCTATTAGTCTCCCTAGTAGTCTTCTTAACCTATCGTCTATATCTAGATCTAGGCTTATACTTCTAACTTTTCTCTTAGATCTAATAATTGTCTATCCTTCTAAGTCTTTTAGGTCTTTTAGGTAGGCTAGGTAGTTCTAACTCTTAGTTACTTAGTCTCTAAAGGCCCTTACTTTCGCAATAGCTACTTGTTTTACCTTACATAATACTAACTATACTATATAGGTACCTTAGTAGTTACTATATTTTCTTATTATTCCTTAGTATTCGTCTATTCTATATAGTCCTATATATTTCCTATATACCTATTCGGCTCTATAGTACTTTGTAATATGCCTAAATTGCCTATACCTTAGGTATTGTATAGGTCTCTACTTCGGATTAAATTCCTCTACTATAAGAAGGGTACCTTAGGATATAAGGCCTTTCTATATAATTTCTCTTACTTAAGCTAAGCTCTATATATTTAGGATAATAGAGGAGTATACCTTACTTTCTATAGCCTTCTAGCTCTTTAGCTAAGCTACTTAGGATATCCTAAGATTTAGGTAGAGTCTTCCGTTTTCTTCCTATATCTTATAGATATAGCTTAGGTCCCTTAGGTTAAATCCTACGGCCCTAAAGCCGTAGACTAGTACCTAATATACTAGAGCCTCTACTATAGTACTAGGAAGTATCTTCTATATCTACCCTAGTTTATTCGTTAGCTTATCTTTAGTAGGTTTAGATACTATAAATACCTATAGGTCGCTACTTTTAAGTTTCTTAATAGCGATTATCCCTAGGTCTTTAAGTCCCTAAAGTATCTCTTAGTTAGTAAGGCCTTTTATCTTTTCCTACTCTTCTCTATAGCTAACTCTTATTATAATTATATAACTTTTAAGGGGAATTTTCTATATACTTAGTATAGCTAGCTAGCCTTAGGAGGTAGCCTATACCTATGTTCTCGGTTCGGGTATTTTCGTAGTTTATAGGTTCTATAGATAGGTTCGGAGGATGTCTATAGTATCGGTATCTTTTAATTAGTATAGGAGCTAGGTCTAAGCTCGCTAGAGGAGGAAGAGGAGGGATAGGAAATCTAGGGCCTAAGGAGTATCTAGTGCCTTTTAAATATCTTCTATTAGGATTTATAGGTTCTTTTAGATATTTCTACTCGTTTTTAGCTAATTAGGCTATTCTTTCGGGCCTTTAGGGCCTAGTTTAGGTATTAGTTAGCCTTTAGTCTAGCTTTAGGATAGAGGCTAGATCCCTCCCTTCCTCTACCTTTCCTTAGGTCTACCGTTACGGTATTGTTTCTAGGAAGGTATATTCGTGTCTCCTATACTCGTAGGCGCTAGCGCCTTAGCCTAGGAGTTAGATATGTTTTTTTTAGAATAGATATAGAAGATACTCCCTAGCGCTATAGTAGAGGCCCTAATATACTAGGTACTAGTCTATAGCTTTAGGGCTATAGGATTTAACCCTAAGAACCTAAGCTATATCTATAAGATCTAGGAAGAAAACGAAAGACTCTACCCGAACCTTAGGATATCCTAAGTAGTATAGCTAAAAAGCTAAAGGGATATAGAAGGCAAGATATACTCCTCTATTATCCTAAATATATAAAGCTTAGCTTAAGTAAGGGAAATTATATAGAAAGGCCTCGTATCCTAAGGTACTCTACTTACTATAGAGGAATTTAATCCGAAGTAGAGACCGATATAATACCTAAAGTATAGATAATTTAGGTATATTATAAAGTACTATAGAGCCGAATAGGTATATAGAAAATACGTAGGACTATATAGAATAGACGAATACTAAGGAACAATAAGGAAATATAGTAATTATTAAGGTACCTATATAGTATAGTTAGTATTATATAAGGTAAAATAGGTAGCTATTGTAAAAGTAAGGGCGTTTAGAGACTAAGTAATAAAGAGCTAGAATTACCTAACCTACCTAAAAGACCCGAGGGACTCTAAAGGATAGATAACTATTAGGTCTAAGAGAAAAGTTAGGAGTATAAGCCTAGACTTAGATATAGACGATAGATTAAGGAGACTACTAAGGAGACTAATAGGTACAAACTCGATTACCCTAGTAGGTAGATTATAGAATACTAAGATCTTATCCCTATTTCCCCTAGTTATAGGCTAAGAAGGGTAGCTAGGCTAAGGCTAGAGCTACGAAGCGATAGAAGATATATAGGTATACTAGAACGCCTAGGATAAATAGTAGCTTAGGGAAGCTTACTATTCTATAGTATAATACTAACTATAGTATAGACAAGATCTAAATCCTATTCCTCTAATAGCTAGATCTAAAAGAATACTAGATAATAGTAATCTAGGAACTATAGATTAGCCCTAGTAATAGGAATACGGTAGTATACCTAGGATACTATACTATACTCCTAGGAGTAGTATATCTAAGGATTACTATATACGTATCTAAGGAAATTAGTATACAAACATAGGATATAAAAGAATACTTAGGAGATATAATTATAGTTAGACTCCTTATAGGAGAGAGGTAGATTAATATCCTTAACTACTATTACCTATCTAGCCCTACTAGAGACTATACCCTAGGTATCCTTCTACTAGTAGAGGATATAACCTAGGGAAAAGAGGAAGAAGAGATTATCTTACTAGGGGATTTTAACTTATACTACCCTAGGTAGGAAGGAAACAATATCTAGAACTAATATTAGGTAGTAAACTACCTTATTACTATTATAGAAAAGGCCTTCCTTAACCTACTAATAGAGCTAGGTACGATTATATAGGAGACTCCTAGGAGCTACTAAACCCTAGACCTAGTATTTAGGACTATAGGAATCTAATAAAATATATAGGAGTATAGAATAAGGATAGATATAGAAATAGGATTAGACTATATACTAATCTAAACTATAATCCTATAGGCTTAGACTAGTACTAGAGCCTAGATATAAAGACTATAGTAGAAAAAGGTAGACTAGGACAAAATTAGGACTAGGGTAAAGAAGGAGATATAAGAAATCTCTACTAGAATAATAGATATACTATAATAGCTTAATGCGATAGCCTAGGAGGTATAAGAGATACTTACTAAGATAGTCTAGAAGGATATCCTAAAGGCTAAACTATCTAAGAATACTAAAATAACCTAGTTTAAGGAGTATAGCAAGATAGTAAAAAAGATAAGATACCTAAAGAGGGAATAGAGCTAAGATAGAATAGAAGGGAACCTAGTAGTATACCTAGTAGCCTTAAAAGCTAAAGGAAAGTAGATTAGGAAAGATAGAAACCTAGGCTAGAGAAATATAGTAAAGGAAATTACTAAGGACCCGAATAGGATCTAGAAGCTAGCTAGGTAGGCTAGGGAAGGGATAGGATAAAGATATCTCCTAATACTAATAACCGGTAGTAGCTACCCTCCGGTCGGGGATTAGGGAATACCGGGATAGGACCGACCGGCCGACTACTAACTACCTACTAGCTAACTACCGACTACTACCGACCGACTACCGACCGACTACTAACCGACTACTAACCGACTACCGACTAACTACCGACTACCTACTAGCTAACTATCGACTACTATCGACCGACTACTAACTAACTACTAACTAACTACTAACCGACTACTAACCGACTACTAACCGACTACTAACCGACTACCGACCGACTACTAATTAACTACTAACCGACTACTAACCGACTACTAACCGACTACCCTAATCCCTAACTATATCTACTAACTACCTATCGACCGACCTACTACTATCTACTAACGGACTACCGACCGCTATCTTAGCGTACTATCTACGCCCCTACTTAGGGAGATTATAGGAAAGGAGTATAGCGAGTACTAGGAGGGGGAACTAGGGCTAGGAGGGCTTAGTTATTAATCGGTATCGCTAAGCTATATCGACTAATAAGTTAGCTATAGAGGGAAGGAGCGTAGCCGAGATAGCGGAGAAGGACTAGGACTAGGACGGCTTAGTTATTAGTCGGTATTACTAAGCAATACCGACTAATAAGTTAGCTATAGGGAGAAGGACTAGGGTAGGTTAGAGAGCTCGAGCTATCTATCTATAAGATATTAAGAGTAATAGTTCTAAGGAAGTAAAATAGAGGTAATTACTAGAAGAACTATAATAGCTAAGTATAGTTAAATCGGTCTATTATAATAACGTCGATAGTAATAGTTACCCTATTATAGTAATAGATATTAGAACGAACCCTACTATATAATAATAGTTAGGGTTCGACCCTAACCCTAACCCTAACCCTAGTATCTCTATCTATAATCTTATCGTCGCGAGCGCCTTCTACGAGCCTCGACTACTATTAGATCGTCGCTAGCGCCTTCGACTAGATAGTTTACTTATCCCCTTACTACGCGACCTTTACGTTATACTACTATCGCGGTCTAGTAGTTCTCTCCTTCGACTAGATCCTTTACTTATCCCCCTACCGTACGATCCTTACGTTATACTACCGCTATAGCCTAGTAGCTTCCCCCTTCGACTAGATCCTTTACTTATTCCCCTACTACGTAACCCTTACGTTATATCGCTACTATAGCCTAGTAGCTTTCCCCTTCGACTAGATCCTTTACTTATTCCCTTACTACGTAATCTTTACGTTATACCGCCGCTACTACCTCGTAGCTTCCCTTACTTATCGGGTACTTAAGCTAATAGCTATTATTCTTTAGGAACCTTAACCTCGATTATAAACCCTCTCTTCTTTCTACTACTACTAACTAACCTTAAGTATAGTTAGTTACTATTAGTCCTCTCGGATAACTCTTCTAACTATTCTTCTAGCCTTTATACTAATATATCCTCTTTAGGACCTTTAGCGCTCCCTACCTATTACCTCTTCTAGACCCTAGTAACGATTAGTAAGTATACTTCCGTCTAGATCTCCTATAGAGTATTTCCGGTCCGCTAACTCTCTCCTTAGGAGCCCTTACTATAGCGGTACCGTCTAGTTTACCTATTACGTAGATCGTTAATAATATAATACTTTAGGAATACTATTATAATATAACGAAGCCGACTACCGACTACTATACTACTCCTAGCTCTACTACGTAGTATATAGAGGAATACTAGAGCGGAGTAGAGTCCTACTAGCGCATAGTAAGGCTCGTAGGCATTTAGTAAGGCGAGAGTATACTCGACGTTATAAGCGGACCTAGTCTCGCTAGCTTACTTGCCTACGAAGTCCTTAGTAGGAAGAACCCTCCTATATTCTTTACTAATATAAGCGGCGCGCTACTCGCGTAGGTAGACGCTAAGCTTTATTGCCGCTTTCTAGAACTACGTAGCTATTACTACTAGTAAGGCAATATTCGGGAGGCGAATACCCCTACTACGATTAGGGCTTTTATCGACTACTATAATAGCTTCGACGTCGTCCTAGTATACCTCTTCCTAAACTATTTCGAGCCCGATAGTCGCCCTTAGGTAATTACTTATCTTCGGATACTACTCGCGCTAGGAGATTATATAGTCGTCTAGTTCGACGCTCCGTTACCTAGTTAGGATATATAGGACAAACCTTACGACGTAATCGCTACTAGCTAGCGCATAGTTAGTCGCGATACCGATTAGGATAAGATAGAAAAATAGACGATAGGGACGACGCTATCTTAGGTCGACCGGACGACTCTCGTAACTAGAGATAACCGTATCTATCTCTAGGACGATTTACGCCGAATTATTATAGATAGTAGTAGTATACCTAGCCCGTTCGTAACCGCCTACGACCTATAGAACCCATTTATAGACTAGAATAAGATAGTCCGGAAAACGGTAAAGCCTACTAGTCTAAGAGGCTTACTAACTATCTACGACCTTAATATAGCGTAGTAGTACGCGATCTACGACGTCCTCGAGAATCCCGGATCTAACCTTAGACGTCCTACTAGGTATTACGCTAAGGTCTTTATATACGGTATATATATAGTCTATACTTAAATAGGGAAAACGGCGAGGTTATAGCTTTAGGGATAGTTAAGGGGAAGGGCTAGCTATTCTAGAGTTTATAGGGCTTGATTTCTTAACTCTATAGCTTAGAATACGTACTCCTTAAAAGCGTTATTTTTATAGAAATATACTCCCCTCTTCTCTAATTAAATTACAAGAAGCCTCGATACCTCCTTATACCCTTAGGGTTAATTTCTACGATAGAGAGGGTAGACCGTTTAGACATATCTATTTTTAGCTATTTTAGGGATATTAAGAGTAGCTAGATACTTCCTTAGAGTACCTACGGTACTACCCTAGCGCTAGAGACTAGTCTAATATCTACTACGAGAATCGCAAAGACGTCCTATAGATCTACGAGAAAGCGTAAGGATAGTTTTATAGTACTTACTCGCTAAGACTATAATCTTATATAGTCTAATATCCGATATCTACTATAGAAATCGTAGAGGTATCGTATAGACTAGTAAGAAAGTATTAGGATAGTTTAGGGTTCTCTCTTATAGAGACGATAATCTTATATAGTCCGATATCCGATATCCGCTATAGGAGTTATAGAGGCGCCCTATAGACCTACGAGAAAGCTCTTCTATACCGATAGTATCTAGTATAGTACCTACTAGTAGAGACTATTATCTACTATAGTCCGATCTCTACTACGAGAATCGTATCGATACTCTATAGATAGATCTATAAGAAAGCTCTACTCGTCTACTATAGAAGGGCTACTACCGGGTAGGAGGATTAAGCCCTCGATAGCGCTACGTACGTTATAGGGCCTAGGATTACTATAAACTCTACGAATAACGAGGCTCCGATTAAGCTATAGAGATCCTTTCCTAACTAACTATCCTAATCCCTAACTATACCTACTAACTACTCCCCGACCGACTACTATATCTACTAACCGATATCCTAACCAACTAGCCTAACCGCTATCGTAGAGGCTCCTATCCGACCTCGACTACTATCTCGGTATACCGTTAACCCCCTACTTAGGAAGATTCGAGAAGAGGAGCGCGGCTAGGATAGTAGGAGAGGACTAAGTCTAGGATAGCTTAGTTATTAGTTAGTAACGCTAAGCTATACCGCCTAATAAGTTAGCTATAGGGAAGAGGACTAGGATAGGTTAGAGAGCTCGAGCTAAGTAGGATTTAGCTAAGGTAAAGGATAGCGGATTCTTATCCTATCGCTCCTCTCCGTAGTTAAGGGCGCGATAGCTATAGAGGTCTAACGCTAGGGACGTAGCTAGCCGCCTTACGCGAAGTCGTCGATCGTCGCTAGTATAGTATCTTTAGCTTAAGGCCTACTAGCTTAGCGCCGCTAGTAGTACCTTACGTATCGGATTAGTCTATCTCGTACCTATTCTAGATACTCCTTATAGGGTTCGACTAAGGTAAAGGATAGTAGGTTCTTACCTCGCTATCCCTCTCTATAGTAGAGGACGTAATAGCTACGGAGATCTAACGCTAGGGGCGTAGTCGGTAGCCTTACGTAGAGTCGTTAATCGTTACTACTATAGTATCTTTAGCTTTAGGCCTACTAGCTAGGCGCCGCTAGCTATATCCCTAGCTCTACTACCGAGATCGATATAGGTAATTTCTCGATATCGGATCGGTCTATCTCGTACCTACCCTAGGTACTCCTTATAGGGTTCGACTAAGGTAAAGGATAGTAGGTTCTTACCTCGCTATCCCTCTCTATAGTAGAGGGCGCGATAGCTACGGAGGTCTAACGCTAGGGACGTAGTTAGTAGCCTTACGTAGAGTCGTTAATCGTCGCTACTATAGTATCTTTAGCTTTAGGCCTACTAGCTAGGCGTCGCTAGTAGTGCCCCTAGCTCTATTACTAAGACCGGTATAGATAATTTCTCGATATTAAATTAGTCTATCTTACGCCTACCCTAGGCACTCCTTATAGGGTTCGATCGAGGTAAAGGGAGGCTAGTACTTACCTTCCCGTTCCTCTCTATAGTCGGGGGCTTAGTAGCTATAGATATAGAACGCTAGGGGCGTAGTCGGTATCCTAGCGTAGAGCCGCTAGGAGAGAACTAGGACTAGGACGGCTTAGTTATTAGTTAGTATCGCTAAGTAATACCGATAGATAAGTTAGCTATAGAGGGAGGGACTAGGGTAAGTTAGAGAGCTCGAGCTATCTATCTATAAGACATTACGAATAATAGTTCTAAGGGAGTAAACGGAGCCTATTACCGAAAGAACTATAATAGCTAAGTATAGTTAAATTAGTCTATTATAACAACGTCGATAGTAATAGTTACTATAGATATTAGAACGAACCCTATCGTATAATAAGGATTAGGGTTCGACCCTAATCCTAGTCCTAACCCTAGTATCTCTATCTATTATCTTACTATCGCTAGCGCCTTCCGTAAGCCTCGACTACTATTAGATCGTCGCTAGCGCCTTCGACTAGATCCTTTACTTATCCCCTTACTACGCGACCTTTACGATATATCGCTATCCTAGCCTAGTAGTTCCCCCCTTCGACTAGATCCTTTACTTATCTCCCGACTACGCGATCTTTATATTATACCGCTACCGCTATCCTAGAGTACCTACTCCTAGATCCTTCGCTTATCTCCTAACTACCTAGCCTTTACGTTATACTATTACCGCTACCTCGTAGTACCTACTCCTAGATCCTTTACTTATTCCCTTACTATGCGACCTTTATATTATATAGCTATTACTACCTCGTAGCTCCCCTTACTTATCGGGCGCTCGAGCTAACTATAAGTACTCTTTAGGAACCTTAACCTCGATTATTAATCCTCTCTCCTTTCTACTACTACTAACTAACCTTAAGCGTAGTTAGTTACGATTAGTCCTCTAAGATAACTCTTCCGATTATTCTTCTAGCCTCTATACTATTATATCCTCTTTAGAGCCTTTAGCGCTCCCTATCTAGTACCTCTTCTAAACCCTAGTTACGATCGGTAAGTATACTTCTATCTAGACCTTCTATAGAGTATTTCCGGTCCGCTAATCCTCTCCTTAGGAGCCCTTACTATAGCGGTATCGTCTAGTTTGCCTATCGCGTAGACCGTTAACTATATAATACTTTAGGAATACTATTACTATAAGACGAAGCCGACTACTAAACCCTATACTACTCCTAGCTCTACCTTGCGCTTTATAGACGAATACTAGGATACTACGCGCTCTATAGAAGAATACTAGAACGGAGTAGAGTCCTACTAGCGTATAGTAAGGCTCGTAGATATTTAGCCTAGTAAGAGTATACTCGACGTTACGTATAGACTTAGTCTCGCTAGCTTACTCGTCTACGAAGTCCTTAGTAGAAAGAACCCTTCCGTATTCTTTACTAATATAAGCGGCGCGCTACTCGCTATAGTAGACTACGAGCTTTACTACCGCTTTCTAGAACTACGTAGCTATTACTACTAGTAAGGTAATATTCGGGAGGTAAATACCCCTACTACGATTAAGGCTTTTACTAACTACGAGAATAGGTTCGACGTCGTCCTAGTATACCTCTTCCTTAACTACTTCGAGCCCGATAGTCGCCCTTAGGTAATTGCTTATCTTCGGATACTACTCGCGCTAGGAGGTTATATAGTCGTCTAGTTCGATACTCTATTATCTAGTTAGGATCGCTAGGGCAAGCCTTACGACGTAATAGCTACTAGCTAGTATATAGTTAGTCGCGATACCGATTAGGCCGATTTAGGAAAATAGATAATAGGTATAATACTACCTTAGGTTAACTAGATAACTCTCGTAACCGGAGATAACTATACCTATCTCCGAAACGATTTACGCCGAATTATTACGAAGGATAGTAGTATACCTAGCGATTTCGTAACCGCCTACGACCTATCGAACCCTATAGTTAATGGGAATTAGATAATAATAGAGTATACCCTTACGCCTACTAGTCTAGGAGGCTTACTAACTATAAGCGACCTTAATATAGTATAGCGCTTCGTACTCTATAGCGCCCTCGAGTATCCCTAACTTAGAGTTAGATATCCTACTAGGCATAAGGCCGTAGTCTTTATATACGGCATATATATAGTCTATACTTAAAGAGGGAAAACGGCGAGGTTATAGCTTTCTCTATAGTTAAGGGATAGGGTTAGCTATTATAGAGTTCGGGTTTAATTTCTTAATTCTATAGCGTAGAATATATACTTTACAAAAGCGTTCTTTTTATAGAAATATACCCCTCTCTCCTCTACTTAAATTACGAGAAGCCTTAGTACTTCCTTATATCTCTAGGATCTAGTTCTACTATAGAGAGGCTAGTCTTCTTAGACCTACCTATTTTTAGCCGTTTTAAGGATATTAATCTTAGATAGATACTTCCTCGGAGTTTAGGGTTAGGATTAGGAGACTAGCTCTATATATATAACCTCTCGCGAGAGATACCGTCTACCTTCCTAAAGTAGAAACCTATCTAGAACTATCGCGCCCTCTCGTCTCCCCTTATAGAGACTATAATATCTACTATAGGAGTCGTCGAGGTATACTATAGATCTACGAGAAAGCGAGAGGATAGTTTTATAGTACTTACCTATAGAGACTATAATCTAATATAGTCCGATATCTACTATAGAAGTCGAAGAGGTATCCTATAGACCTACGAGAAGCGATAGGATAGCTTTAGAGTACTTACTCGTAGAGACTATTATCTTATATAGTCCGATCTCTACTACGAGAATCGTTTTAATACTCTATAGACCTACGAGAAAGCTCTTCTTGTCTACGATAGAAGGGCTACTATTAGGTAGGAGATATAAGCTATCGATAGTACTATATACGTTATAGAGCCTAGGATCGCTATAGTAAACTCTACGAATAACGAGGCTCTAACTAAGCTATAGAGATCCTTTCCTAACTAACCGCTATCTCGGTATACTATCTACTCCCTACTTAGCGAGATTATAGGGGAGGGACGTAGCTAGGACGGCTTAGTTATTAGTCGGTATCGCTAAGCTATACCGACTAATAAGTTAGCTATAGGGAGGAGGACTAGGATAAGTCGGACAGCTCGAGCTATCTATCTATAAGATATTAAGGATTATAGTTCTATAGGAGTAGAACGAAGGCAATTACCGGAAGGACAATACCTAAGTATAGTTAAATTATAATAACGTCGATAGTAACCCTAACCCTATTATAGTAATAGACATTAGTACGAACCCTACTATATAATTAGGGTTAGGGTTCGACCCTTATCCTTATCCTTATCCTCGGATCTCCCTCTATTATCTTATCGTTACTAGTACCTTCTACGAGCCTCGACCGCTCTCGGATTATTCCTAGCGCCTTCGACGAGATCCTTTAAGCCTTATCCTTCGAATAGCTTATCGCTCGCCTTCTACGATTAGATCGTTACTAGCGCCTCCTCCTAGATCCTTTACTTATTTCCTTACTACGCGACCTTTACGTTAGACCGCCGCCGCTATCCTAGAGTACCTATTCCTAGATCCTTCGCTTATCCCCTAATCGCCTAGCCTTTACGTTATACCGCTACCGCTACCTCGTAGCGCCTACTTCTAGATCCTTTACTTATCCCCTTACTATACGACCTTTACGTTATATAGTCGCTACTACCTCGTAGCTCTCCTTACTTATTAGGCGCTCGAGCTAACTATAAGTATTCTTAAGGAATCCTATCCTCGATTATAAACCCTCTCTCCTTTCTACTACTACTAACTAATCTCGAGTATAGTCTATTACTATTAGCCCTCTCTAAGACCTCTTCCTACTATTCTTCGAGCGATAATATCCTCTTAAGAATCTTCCGTACTCTAAGACTTCGGTTACGATCTATAAGTATACTTCTATCTAGAGTATTCCTAATCTACTAACTCTCTTACGAGGAGGCCTTATAATAGCGTTATAGATCTATTCGCCTAAACTATAGACCTATTTACCTATAGCGCGGACCGTTAACTATATACTAACTATTAACAATATAATCCTTTAGACTAGTATCTATAGTAGTATATAGCCGGTACGAAATAGCTACTACGATATCTAGAATACTATACGGATCTATATAGAGGAAGTATAGCCTAGAGCGGAGTCCTACTAGCGTATAGTAAGGCTCGTAGATATTTAGTCTAGCGAGAGTATACTCGACGTTACGTATAGACCTAGTCTCGCTAGCTTACTTACCTACGAAGTCCTTAGTAGAAAGAATCCTCTTATATTCTTTACTAAAGAGAGTAGCGCGCTACTTGTACGGATAGACGCCAAGCTTTACTACCGCTTCCTAGAACTATATAGGGATTACTACTAGGAAGGCGATATTTGCGAGGCTAGTATCCCTACTAAGATTAAGGCTTTCGCTACCTATAAGGAGGGATTCGACGTTGTACTTATCTACTTCGCTCTTAACTACTTTAAGCCTAATAGTCGCCCTCTCGTTATTACTTATCTCTAGATACTACTTACGCTAGGGGATCGTCTTATAGTTTATTTCGATATTCCTTTATCTAGTTAGTATATCTAGGGCATACCTTATAATATAATCGTTACTAGCTAGTACTCGGTTAGTCCTAATAGTAGATAGGGTAAGTTAGAAGAATAGACGATAGCTATAACGTAAAGGAAGGACGAAAGGATAATTATACTAGCTATAGGGAAGCGTACTCGTCTCTAGAACGATTTATACTAAATTATTATAGATAGTAGTAGTATATCGGGCCGGTTCCTTAGTACCTTCGACTTATTATCCTAAGGTTATACGAATAATCCTATTAACGAAATAGCTACTTACTCCGATTATACTATCTCTAAGATTTATATAGTACGTAAACTTTGGAGGAATAACGCGGATACTACGATCTAGTAAAAGGCTACTCCTACTAGTCTTAAAGGCTTACTAACTACCTACGCTATTAACCTTATATAGTAGAGTCTTATAGACGACGTTTTAGACGATACTAACTAGAGACGTTATCCGACTATAGCCTTTATACTTAGTTACTATATAGTCTATACTTAAGAGTTCGAAGTGGTTAGGGTTTCGGATTAGGTTAGAGAGTTTAGTTTAGGATAGAGGGTTTAATTCCTTAACTCTATAGCTTAAAGTACGTACTTCTCTAAAGTACTATATAATTACGAGAAGCCTTAGTTTCTTCTCTAGCCGTATGTACGTACTTCTTCTATCTTTTATTACGAGAACCCTTAGTTCCTCTTTATATAGAGAGGCTAAACTTATTCGAACTATCTATCTTCTATCCTATCCTCTATTATAAGAGGAATAGAGAGTAAGGAGAGTAGAAGATATATAAAAGAGACGAGACTATCGATTTAGCGTAATTACTACCGCTCCGATATATATAAAGACGATCGAGTATATATATAGATAGATAGATAGATATTTCATTTACCTATTGTAGTGCCTTTCGGCCTATGTAGGTCCGTTTCTATATATTGTTTTAGGTAGGAAACTAACTTGGTTAGTAAAAACCTCCCTCCTATCCTATTTACAAGTATTGTTCTTACTCGTTTCTTTACTTTCCTTCCTCTAGGGTATACTAGTATTATAGTTGTTACCCTCTAACTACCTTGCCTACTACCCTGCCCTCCTTTCCCCCTCTTCTTCCCTCCTTCTTATCTACTCCTTAGTTTCCCTTACTAGTGCAAATTGTTACACGAATCCCTATTTAATAATC
>LFZO01000897.1:0-16226 GCA_001578225.1 Pseudocercospora musae
CTCAAAACTTAGGCTTATCTATTCCCTTTATACTTTCTAAGTATGCCTTACTAGGTTCTTTTATAGCTTATATGTATAGGGCTTCTTTGTACAATATGTATAGGTCTACCTCGAGTCTCCCTCTCCTATTTTGCCTCTTCCTTCTAGGACTAGACTTATAGGTCTAGGGGTAACCTGTACTGCTTTAGTCTTTCTTCCTTGTAGTTGCAAACCCGGGCTTATAACCTGTCGAGCTAAGGAGGGCCGATAGGTATAAATGGATCATAAGCTACAATAGAAGCTATAAGGAATAGTAGGGGCTAAAGTAGGAATAGTAAGTGTGTTGTTATTATCTATAGGTTGGAGCTAAACCTAAAAGGTGTTAGCTTAGATTAGTTATATAATAGTTATTATGTGATCTAGTCTGCCTTGGCATCCCTTGCTAGGTTACTAACTAGACTGTATATTCCAACAGTATATATATATATAATTACTCGGAGATTCGAGTAAATTTATACTTATATAGTCGTACGTATACGGGTACGTAGGCGGCCTATCCCGAAACCTTAGGGAGTAAAGTTTTACTTTTCTCGACGCTCTATATATATTCCTAGTTATAGTAGCGTTCCTATTACCTACCCGTCTAATAGTAGACTAAGTTAGTATATCGCTATTAGTCGCCTCGCAATCTAGCTTTCTAGGAAACGTCCTAATAAGTCTTCGCTAATTATCCCCTTAGGGGTTATTAGATTACGAGATTCCTATCTAATCTACTAATCGCCTAATAGCTCCCTATATAAAAGTAGCCCGTACTCCTATTATAAAGGCTACTCGTAACCCGGTTCTATTAGACGTCCCTCTCTCCCTATCGACTATAGATAGGGAGGTAGGTACCCGACTAGCGTAGCTACCTATAAACGCTAGTATCGGTCCTTATTAAGCGACTAGATCTCTAGCTAGTAAGGCTTCCGTAAGCGCCTCCCTTTCTATATATCTCGCTTAGCTACTACCGGCTATACGTATAGAAGCGATATGTCGTAGAACCTCGATAAAGAAATAGCTTAGATAGCTTCTACTAATCGCCTCCCTAGGGGTTATTATAAGTCGAAGTCCTAAAAGTAAACCCTAAAGGAACGCAAACTCTAAAAACAAAGTAAGTATAAAGGAGATATACGTAATTAGTACAATAGTATCGTAAAATAGAAGGTTAGATAAAACAATCGAATAAACAAATATAGGAAACGTTAAATATCTAGTCGCAAGTTGCCTTACCTACTAGTTAGCGCTTCTAGGACTTTAGGATCTTTATTAGTAAACTAGCTATTATCTAGATCTTTATCGTTAGACTCGTAGTCTAGTTCCTATATCTAGTCTAGTTAAGACTTAGTATTAGTATCGTCCTTAGTTTCCAACTTCGTATTAGTATCGACTTCCGTTTCTAACTCTAGTTAGTCGTACGTTAGGCTAAACTATATAAAACTAACTCGTATATATCCGCCCCTTTCTTCTTAAGTCATTGTTAATAGCTTACTAAGTCTTATTTGTAGATATACAAAATCCTCTAGTAGCTTAGTATCTAGTATAGTATTCGGATCCTTATAGAACGGATTAAGGTCTCTAGCGATATTCTCTATATCTACTAGTACTTCCTTATCTATCTAAGGAGGTATAGTAGGTTCCCTTATAAAGTCTATTTTCTTTAGGTTTGCCTATAGCTACGTATACTTAAGCGTAGAACTATCTAGCTCCTAAAGTCGGTAGGTAGCGCCCTTATAGAGTACTTCTTAAACCCAATACGATCCCTTCTAGTAGAAAGCAAGCTTATACGAGAAGCTCGTCTTTAGTTCTAACTAGAAGACTAGTACAAGGTCTCCTTCCTTAAAGGGGGCGTAATCTACGCTTTAAGTATCGTTAAAGTATTACTTTATCTCTTCCTAGAGGTACCTCTAGCGAGTAAGGCCTTTCTTAATAATACTTATTATCTCTTCGAGAGCCTTAGCGCGTAGCTATAAAAGGTCGGAACAGTCCCTAAATAATTCCTATTTAAAGATACCGTAGGTACGATAGGTAAGCTCGATAGGTAGGACTACTTCCTATCCTATTATAACTTCTATAGACATAAGGCTAGTTATCCTAACGGTAGTAGTACGATCGGCCTATAGGATAGCGGATATATAGTTAGTAATAGGTATCCGCCTATCCCCTCTATTTGTAAGCTTAGTAATAGTATTAAGGAGGGCTTTATATCTAACTTCGACTATAGTATTCGACTCTAGATAGTATAGTAAGATCTTAACTATCTTAGCCCTATAGCTAACGATTAGCGCTTAGACTTCCTTAGTAAAGTTAGTTAGAGTATTATCGAGTACTATCTCTATAGGTACTCCCTATCTATAAAAGATCTCCTTCTATAGGAACTTAGCTATATACGCTATAGTAATCTTCTTCGAGGAGAGGTAGAAATGTTATACTTCTAGCTATCGGGATAGCGCCTCTCGAGCTACTAGTATACTATTATTACTATTAATATAAATAGCGTCTATATACTAGCGTTCCCTAACCGACTACTAAGTAGGTATACAAAGCTTACTAGGCTAGTAGTAACTATTACGGAACGTATATTCGGGATAGCCTTTATAGTACCTAGAAACGTTAGCCTAGACTCTATCCTACTAATACCGCCTTTTTAATAGATTAAAGGTTCCTTCGGCTACTTAGTAACCGTTCTCCTCGTAAAGGGTATATAGGATCTCCTATTTAGCTTTAATATTACTAATAACTCTCTATATAGGGGCGTTAATTATAGACTACCGCTATAGATACCTATCCTGAACTATAAACCGTCGCACCTACCTAACGATACGGCGATACTAGCTTCTCGAGATCCCTAGAGCTTTCCTACTATAAGTAAGGAAATAGGCGATATAGTAGGAGTTATTAGAGTATTCTCTATCGAGTATATTAGCTCGCTCGACGCCCTCGGCTTCTTATTCCTTATCTATATCTATAGCTATAGTACCCTCTACCTTAATTACTAGGTAGGTATTAATATAGAAGGTCGAAAAGAACGTATAGTCTATTACTATATCGATATCCTCTTCCTCCTATATCTCTACAATATCTCCCTCTATAACTAGCTTACGAGATAAGGTATCTATAGTAGAGTATCGCTTTCTAGGTATATAGATAGCGTTAAAGTTAAAGAGGTAGATCTACGCTACCTATCTAGCTATAGCTAAGTTTAGTAGATCCGAAGCTACTCGATTAAGCTAGTAGACTAAGGTATTCGTATCTACCTCTAGTTAGAAGTAGACGCCGAATAGCTATAGGCGGAACTTCCTAAGCGCTTTGTAGACCCCTAAGTACTCTCTCTTACCTATATCGTATCGCGCCTCTATAGGGTTCTATAGACTAGACTTATATCGTATAGGATACTATACGGAAGGTTCCTCCCTATCGTACTATATTAGTACTTTACTATAACCTTCCCTACTAGAATTAATAGCAACTACGATAGTCCCTACGCCTTCCGTATAGTTAATAGATACAAGGGCCGAGGCCGTAATTAACGCCTACGTAACCCGTTCCGTAGCCTACTAATATTCTTCGTCCTATCGGAACTCGGCGTCCTTCTAGAGGAGGGCAAAGAGTAGCTTATAGACAATCGAGAAATCCTCGACCTAGATCCTAAAGTAGGTTACTACCCTAATCTAGATCTAAACTTCCTTCTAATAGATTAGAGTCGCCTAGTCCGCTATCTTCCTTATACGAGTAGTATCTAGATACCTACCGTTTATATTAGTAATATAGCTAATAATATTAACCTTCTAATAGAGGAGCTAAAGCTTAGAGCTATAGATCGTTAGGTACGCTCGTTCTAAGTTATATAGAATCTAGTCTAGGTTCTTAATATACTCCTAGATAAATTATTAGATACTAGGCTCTACCTCTTTATTCCTATATCTCGTCTTAGGTCCTTTAACGCCTATATCGTCTAGAAACGGTATAGTAATATACAAGATATAGGTATATAGTACCTAAGTAATAGATTAAACGAACTAGGTAACGGAGTTAGTAGCTCCCTATATAAGGATTGTCTACCGTAAGAGACTAAGCGACGTATCGAAGCTCGCAATATCCCTACTACCTTTATCTAATAGAATCTAGTTATATTCTAAAAAGATATCTATTAGTAAGGTAACGATATAGTTTCCGAAGGCTTCTAAGAAACTATCTATATCCGGTAGTAGATTAGCGTCTCTAATCGTTATAGTATTAAACTTCGTAGCTATATTAATTAGACGATACTCCTTATCCTTCCTAGGGACCTATTTCTTCCTAACTAGGAAGTATAGATTACGGTACGAGGCGTAAGAAGGCTTAAGCGTACCTACCTATATACGCTTACGTACTATATCTTCTATAATCGGGTATAGACTCGGATTAATCCTAAAGGAAGGATACTCCTATAGTTTATACGAAATAGTCCTAATCTTCTATAGCGGTACGATCTCTAGGTTAATACGACCGAGGTATATAAAGTCGTACGCTAGTATCGCCTCCCTATTATATAGTAGCTCCTCTAATAGGTATCTTTCTATTAGCGTAAGCTCTAGACTAGTACGAATGTTCGCGAGATACTTAGGCGTAAGTCTTAACCCCTTCTTAATCGTAGAGAACTTCTTCGTAATATACTTCTAGTTATACGGTCCTATACTAGATAGAAGAGCTACTTCTCGGTCTAGATAATCTTGCCTCTAATTTAGATTACTACTAGGATTAGATCTATCCGTTATATATACGCTATCTTTAATTAGTTTAACCTTGTTAGCTATCCGCTTATTTAGCGTATAAACGTCTACCGAAGACTAAGTAGGTAGAGGCGACCGCTTCCTCTAGCGTCTACTTTAAAGGTTAGTATAGTAGAATAGAGTACATACCTCTTCCGACGTATCGTCCCTATCGTTAAGGCGCTCGATATATAGCTCGTAGTCCTTCCCTAGAATACTACTAAATATATTACTATAGTAACCCTTAGAGGGATTATTAGTAGATACTCCCGCTTAGCTATAGGAAGCTTCCGAGTCTTAGTATACAATCTAAAAGACCTCGATTTCTAAGTCGTCCTTTTCTAAGTTACTATTTCTAAAGTCGCTATCGCTATATAGTAGTTCGATTAGTAGGTTACGAGGTTATTAATAATTAGGAAGCTAATCTACTTAAAATCCTTCTTCCTCTAACTAGAACGAACTTGATTAGTATAGACTATAGGGATATAGGGCGTAGACTAACGGTCCTATAGTAGCGCTAGAGCTTTTCCCTCGCTAGCTACGCGTTCCCTACGTCTCTAAGTAGTAGCGACGATCTCCTTATAGGATTTATATCCTTGATTACTAATATAGCTAGTAAAAACGATCTTATTCCCTTTCTAGTCGGCAATAGTACCTTCCTATAACCTATTATTATAGTTCTACTAGATTCCGCGTACTATACGAGACTAGGGTTACCTAAGAAGAATAGGCGTCTTAGGATTAGCTACTATCTAGAACGTAAAGGCGTATACGACTCTAAAGGCGTCTACTAGAACGTTATAGCAAGTCCCTATAAAGGCAACTATCCTATTAATACCTCTTATACCTAGTACTACTTCCTTATTAATTAGTAAACGGAGCTATTACATAAGGACTAAAGGCAAAATAAGGGACTTCGACCTATTATCGATTATGTTATAGACCGGAATACCGTAGTTCCTAATCTTAACATTAATATAGATACTTAGTATAACCGTATACTCCTAAGTTACTATAGATAGGTTAGCTTCCCGAGGTCTACTATATAGCTCCCTAATATCGGCTAAAGGAGCGTATCTAACTTATATACTAGTAAACTAAACTACGTAGGTACCTACTACGTTAGGTACGTTATCGGTATCTATTACGTCTATAACGGCTAGTAACTCCTAGAAGTACGGAAGATACTCTAAGGCGCGAATATCGATATACGTCGCCTTATCCTTATCCTTCTAGAAGGCTACTAGATCGCGTATAAAATCTAGATTATTAGGTACTCGCTTCTAGAAGAGATTAGTAGGAACCCTATAGGCTAAGAGATTACCTATAGATACGTTAGATCGTAGATTAAGAAACTAAGAAGTCTAGAAGATGTTTTGTATCCTAGTCGTATCTCCCGCCCTATACTTCTTAATATAATTATTAAAGCGGAATAACTTCGAGTTAGTATCCCTCTTCTTATTATAGACCGGTAGGTTAGTAGGTCTAAGAGATAAGCTAGTAGCGCTATTCGAGTTAGTAGCGCTATTATCCGTTATTTCTACTTCTAGAGACTCTACGACCTATTGTTCTAGTATAGTAGACGTAGTATTATCGGTAGGGGACTCGGTACTAGACGAAGTACTAGGCATAGCGCTAGCTTGTCGCTAAGCCTACTACTAGGTAGTAACGAGATTCTTAGTCTTAGCTACTATCTCCCGCTATGCCTTAATCTTGTTAACTACCTTCCTACTTAGTATACTAGTAGGGGATATACTAGGTCGTAAAGGGTTCTTAGCCTACGACTTCGTTATAGTAGACATTGTAGTAATTAGGTCTACGCTATCGTCTCCCTCGTTAGCCTAGAGGCCGTACATGTCTACGATTAGCTAGTCGTTCTACGTTATAGCTACTACTTTAACTACTATAGTAGGGATAGATCTATCTTTAGTACGCTCTTCGTCTATAAGCTTCCTAACTCTCTTACTATCGCGCTTAGCGATAGCTATAAAGGTACTATTGCCTAGAACCTCCTAATAGATTAGTCTATACCTAGCTTCTAGTAGGGATAGGATAACTACTAGTTTTAGCGTTCGGAGGTCCTATTAGTATAGTATCTACTTACTAGAGTTGCTATAGTACGTCTTACCGTTCTACTTGTTTATAAAGCCCCTATCTATAAGTTCCTTCTATACTAGATAGTCGCTCTATATATAATTAATATTACCGTATATCTAATACTTACTATCGAGGTCGGGATAAATCTTTCTTATACTCCCGCCTCTCTAATTAGTAAAGACGTCTACCGTAGGCGTATCTAGATAGATATCGTCGGTGTCTCCGATAGTATCGGATACTTTCTAAGTCGTACCGAGCTTCTTAGTAGTAGTAACTAATATCTATAGCTTGTTAATACTAAGGATACGAAACTTGTCGGTAAACTAATTAAATTGCTCGTCCTCTTAGCTTAGCGAAGTAACTATTACTATCTTAATAACTAGTAGAGGGGCTAACTAAGACTTAGGTAGAAATCTCGGAGTAGGAATAGTAGGCTTAGAAGCGAGACGGACTAAATCGATATCCCTCTTCTCCTTACTAACGATAAACTTCCTATAGTCGATAGAGCTATTAATGTCCTACTTAATATACTCTAGGATCCTCTTAAAGTTACGGAAGGTATTAGGGTCGTTATTAGTAAGCTTATACCTATAGAAGATATACTAAGACATCGGACCTAGAAGGCCTTTAAGGAGTAGTCGGGTCTACTAAGAGTTCTCGAGGTCTTCCTTAGGAATAGTATCCGTAGCCTTAACAAACCCGCGAATATACTCCTTTAGGTCGTTATCCTCTATACGCGGCTACGTATATAGGGTCTCAAGCTATAGACGACTACCTTTAATCCTCTAGCTATCGTTCTTACGATACTCCTATAAGAAGGATTTCTTAAACTTCGCCTAATTAGCGTCTAACTTGTTGGCCTTATTAAGGTAGCCTTCGAGACTCCTAAGTATAGTGTATAGCTTAGTATTAGTTATCCGTATAAATATACGAATCTTCTTAGTATCGGAACGGCTATCTAACTTATACTCGATAAGGTTACCCCTATATCGTTTAATAAAGGTAGTAGTATTATAGCCTTTAAACTAAGGGTTAGAGTTACTACTAGGCTCCGGTAGGTAGCGCCTATTAATACGGGTAAACTCCTTCTACTACTCTATTATCTACTACTATAGCGTCTTAAAGATAGTAAACATAGCGCTATTAAAGTCTATGTCTAGGCTAGGCTCTAGTACTCGTCCTAGCCTAGTAGTACTAGGTCCTATAGCGCCTAGTTCTATAATAGGGTTGTCTATCTTAGTAGGTAAGCGTCGAATCTACTCGTTAATTAGGTCGGGTTCCTCGTTAGAGGATATTAATATAAGGCTAGGTCCTATACCGGAACTTATTTAAACGATTGTTATATAGTAAAGTATTCTTTTTTTTGTTTTTACTTTTTATATAAAACGGGGGATGCTATTATACCGCTAGTAGAATAGGTCTTCTTGTTTTTATATAGGCTCGGGTAGTAATAATCCCCCTAGGGATTATTAGCTATAAAATCCCCCTAACTAGCCCTACGGCTAGAGTAAAGTCTAATTATCTAGAAGCGGGAGTTATAGCCGAGCGATCTTAGAGCTAATAAACTACTAAACAATATAGCGAGGTTACTAGGCAACTTCTTTCCCTATTTCCTCTTTCGGGGTACCTTCTACTTTTAGTAGAAGGGCCGAAGTACTATCGAGCTAGGCTACGAATTAGAGTTTAGTAATCTCTAGCCTAACCGGGATCCCTTCTCTTTAATAGCCTAATACTCTCGTATTCGTAGTATGTATCTCGTACCGCATTATAGGTACGGATACCTATCCTACTATAGACTTTAGCTAGGTCTAAGTATAGTCTAGGTAATTAGTCCTCGGTACGCCTTAGGATCGATTAGTAGAATAAGACTAGTCGACTAGAATAGTATCGTATCGAACGGGTAGTACGCTACCGTATAGTACTAGTAAGGTTTTAGAGGATTCCCTAAACCTAGAGCGAGTCCTAGAAAGTAATCGACTATCTAGGTCCTAAGCCTTAATAGTTTCTAGGATTTGTAGCTTTTCGGGGTTAAGGCAATGCCCTTATCTAGGAGGTTACTCTTAGTTATCGCTTTTGTCGAGACCTCCTAAGATACTTCTTTATAACTAGCGCCGTAGGTTAATTATCGCCTCCTACTTATACGTAGTTATCCGTACCTAAGGACTACCTTTAGCCTAACCGCCTAATGCGATCGAGAAGAGATAGCCCTACCTTTAGCTCTAATAATAAGTAGAACCTAAACCTATATATACCTAAGGACTAGGTAGTATAAAAATAGACTATAGGTAGTATAACCTATTAGGCTATAGGTAGCCATACTAGGCGGACTAGCGGTCGTAGTAGCTATAGAGGCATATAGTAGTAATTAGAGCTCTATAGTAGAGGTATATGAAATGTAACTAGTAATGTGTACTAAACGAAGGTTAATAATGTCTCTCCCTAGTAGGAAGAGGGCTATATATACTAATTAAGATCCCTACCTAACTAGGTAGACAAGTGTGTCCTAGTTGCTAGACAATAGTAGTATTAATAGTAACGACTTTATAGTATTCGTACGCGATCGAGTATTACTACGCTATATACTATATCTAGGTCTATAGTTAGTTATATTACTAGACAACTATAGTACCTACTCGAGGGTCCTTCTAAAGGATATATACTTAGCTATAGGGATCTATCTACTATTTCTTCTACCTTATTTACTAGACTATAATGCTATAGAACTAAGCTTCAAATACCTAAAGTATTGGATTAGAAAGTACTAGTAAACAATGCCTAAGTCCAGGATACCTTATTAGTAGGTAGACTTCTAGGCATACCTAGAACTAGTATATAAAAGATAGGGAGATAATATTAACTACTTAGCGTAGTTCAAACACTATAAAGTACTCGAGAAGCTATATAAATATAGTCTAATAATACTAGTAGAGATATAGAATAATAGTTAGTAGTAGCGATATACGTCGAATATTAGTTAGATTCGTATATAGGTACTAAGACTACGTTTTACTATAGTAAATACTACTACATTGCCCTTCTAAAGAACTTCTAATAGTTGTTAGTTATACTATTACTACGAGAGGTTATTATATCGTCTCTAACTATTACCTCCGAAGAAGGCTTAGTATATTAGAGCTAGTATCTAAATGTCTAACTTCGGGCTATACGATATATAGTACTATAACTATACTATATTATTATTATTTTAGATCGCGTATATTCGAGCCTATACGCGGCGCTTTAATATAAAAAAACAAGTACATAATTAATATATATAGTTATAGTATAATCTATCGAAGAAGAGACGTACCGCTATTATCTAGCTTTAGTAGCTATAGAGAAAGCGGAGGTACGACAAATGTACGGCTTATAAAGATTTCATACCTATCTAACGCTAGAACTTAACTATACTACGACTAAATTAATTAATTTAAAGTATACGATCTATATATAGTATTGCCCCTTATAGCTCCGATTTATAGAACAAGTATCCGTTAGGTAGTTAGGTTATTCTATATAGCTAGGATTAGTAAATCTACTAAGTTAGTATATCGGCTTTTATATACCTTAATTCCTTCTACTTTAGCGTATTATAGCATAGTCTATAACTCGCTCTCGAAGAGCCTATCTAATACTAGTTATAGGTATAACCTTAGCTAACTTGCTCTTATTATCTTACTTCCTTATTATCCTTAGATTCTAGGCATCTTCTAGTATAGCCTTAGTAATAGTATCCTATCTTTCTTACTATATTGGATACTACAAAAAGAACTAAGTTAAGTATAGCGATGTCTCTATATAGTTACTTAATATAGTACTAATATCCGGTAGTACTAGCGAGCTACGTTATTACGATATAGATTACTATTACTAAGGTTATAGAGCGCTTAGAATAGTAGGGTTTACTATTATTATCTCTAGTAAGAGGGGGCTAAACTACTATGCCTATGCCTATGCCTATGCCTATGCCTATACCTATTACTATTACTATAATAGTACTATAAGTAGTATAGAAGAGTCGCTATTACTACTATATATATATTACTAGCGCTTAACCGTAAGAGCGCTAATAAGACTATTAATCGTCGACTATTACTAAGCGCTCTTATTCTTAGTAGAAGCCGCTACCTTTAACTAAATATACTTATTATAAGAAGCTATTACCTTGTTAGCAATCTCTATAGGTATATACTATAGTAAGGCATCGTTTATACGTACTATATTAGTATATTCTTTAGCTTGAGTACCTATTATACTATAGTGTTTACCGCGGCGTACGTAATAGCCTATTCTATAGCCTAACCTCTTATTATTATACTAAATGTCGTTATAGTTAAACTACTTAAGAATAGTAGCGAATACCGCGTTATCTTCGTAGCTATTATTGTCTAGCGACCGGGATACACTTGCCTACCTAGTTAGGTAGGGGCCTTAATTAGTATATATAGCCCTCTTCCTACTAGGGAGAGATATTATTAACCTTCGTTTAGTACGCATTACTAGTTACATTTCATGTACCTCTACTATAGAGCTCTAATTACTACTATATGCCTCTATAGCTACTACGATAGCTAGTCCGCCTAGTATAGCTACCTATAGCCTAATAGGTTATACTATCTATAGTCTCTTCCTATACTACCTAGCCCTTAGGTATATATAGGTTTGGGTTCTACTTATTATTAGAGCCGAAGGTAAGGCTATCTCTTGTCGATCGCATTAGGCGGTTAGGTTAATAGTAGCCCTTAGATACGAATAACTATACATAAGTAGGAGGCGATAAACGACCTATAGCGCTAGTTACGAAAAGTATCTTAGGAGGTCTCGATAAAAGCGATAACTAAGAGTAACCTCCTAGATAAGGGTATCGCCTTTACCCTAAAAAGCTACAAACCCTACAAACTATTAAGGCTTAGGACCTAGACGGTCGATTACTTTCTAGGACTCGCTCTAGGTTTAGGGAATCCTCTAAAACCTTACTAGTACCGTACGGTAGCGTACTACCCGTTCGATACGATACTATTCTAGTCGACTAGTCTTATTCTACTAATCGATCCTAAGGCGTAGCGAGGACTAATTACCTAGACTATACTTAGACCTAGCTAAAGTCTATAGTAGGATAGGTACCCGTATCTATATTACGGTATAAGACGCGTACTACGAATACGAGAGTATTAGGCTATTAAGGAGAAGGGATCCCGGTTCGGCTAGAGATTACTAAACTCTAATTCGTAGCCTAGCTCGATAGTACTTCGGCCCTTCTACTAAAAGTAGAAGTATCCCGAAAGAGGAAATAGGGAAAGAAGTTGCCTAGTACTCTCGCTATATTATTTAGTAGTTTATTAGCTCTAAGGTCGCTTAGTTACAACTCCTACCTCTAGATTTTTAGACTTTACTCTAGCCGTAGGGCTAGTTAGGGGGATTTTATAGCTAATAACCCCTAGGGGGGTTATTGCTACCGGAGCCTATATAAAAACAATAAGACCTATTCTAATAGTAGTATAATAGCGTTCCCCGTTTTATATAAAAAGTAAAAGTAAAAACAAAAAAAGATTTTATTACTATATAACAATCGTTTAAATAAGTTCCGGTATAGGACCTAGCCTTATATTAATATCCTCTAACGAGGAACGCGACCTAATTAACGAGTAGATTCGATACTTACCTACTAAGATAGACAATACCGTTATAGGACTAGGCGCTATTAGACCTAGTATCGCTAGGCTAGGACGAGTACTAGAGCCTAGCCCGGATATAGACTTCAATAGCGCTATGTTTACTACCTTTAAGACGCTATAGTAGTAGATAATAGAGTAGTAGAAGGAGTTTACCTATATTAATAGGCGCTACCTACTAGAGCCTAGTAGTAACTCTAATCCTTAGTTCAAGGGCTATAATACTACTACCTATATCGAACGATATAAAGATAACCTTATCGAGTATAAGTTAGATAACCGTTCCGATACTAAGAAGATTCGTATATTTATATAGATAACTAGATCTTTTCTAGCCCTAGGATAGCCCCTTTTCTATATCTAGGTAGTTCTTCTAGTATTATCTATACTTTAGCTCTATATGTTATTATAGGCCTTACTATAGCTATGTATAGGTATTTTACCTTCTAGAATAATACTCCCTATATAGATTTGTATAGCCTTTAGAGTAAGGACATCTAGGATATGCCTTTCTCTACTAATTTCTTAATATATAGGCCCTACTATAGTTTCGAATCTATCTAAACTCCTAGTAGTCTAAGAGATAGCGTAGGTATATCCTTAAACCCTATTATATTAACTATAGCTTATAGGTTATGTCTTGTTCTACTCCTAGTAAAGTAGATTAGTTAGTACTTCTATAGTACAAAAGTAGCTCTATACTTAGCTACCTATTATATACATTTGTCGTATACTATCTATAGCTTTCTATAGTTCCCTTCTATAGTTTTCCCGTATACAAGGATATTAGAGTTATCTACAAATCCTATTGCCGTAGTTCCCTTACCCTTAAGGTTAGGGAGGAGTATAGATACAAAGAATAGGAATAGGATCGGTAAGAGGGTTAATCCTTATAGTATTCTAGTTATTGAGGGCCTTGCCTAATCTATATATTCTCTAAGCCTAAGGCATATAGTCCTATCCTAAAGGAATAACTAGATAAACTATACAATATACTATAGGTATACTTTTATCCTAATATTATATATTAGTCTCTAGTGTCGAGCTAAGGAGGGCCGACAGGTATAAATGGATTATAAGCTACAATAGAAGCTACAAGGAATAGTAGGGGCCAAAGTAGGAACAGTAAGTGTATTGTTATTATCTATAGGTTGGAGCTGAACCTAAAAGGTGTTAGCTTGGATTAGTTACATAATAGTTATTATGTGATCTAGTCTACCTTAGCATCCCTTACTAGGTTACTAACTAGACTGTATATTCTAACACTCCTACTTAGATTAGTTGGTCTACAAATCCTAATTCTAACCAATATAATCTAACAAGAACTTCAATTAGCCAATTAGATGTAATAGCTTCTAGATTAGCATAGCGTATCCAATCTGCTAGGTTTAATTCCTAGATCTAGTATTTGCCCGCTTAGTAGAGTTTGAACTCCTCTAAGTAGGCACTTTTGTCCCTTTATGCTAACTGTAGTTGTCTAATAAATTCCTGGAACTATAGCCCTGTCTTTGGCTTAGTTAGGCTATTAGCTACTATCTCTTTTGTTAGAGTGTATTCTACTACAATCTTTCTTTACTACTAAAGATTTCTAACCTTGTTGAAACTAATATTAATATGTTTTAATCTCTTATAGATATGAGCATCTTTAATAAGAGTTAAAGCTACCTAGTTGTTACCTATAATCTAAATAGGTCTGACTTTATTTACTATATTAGAATTTCCTTTAATTAATGGTTAGAATAAGTATTCTCCTACTAACTATGTACAATCTATCTCCCTTAGGAGTGCTACAAGGAATTGAGATTGCTTTGCACATACATTCATTACTATGTACTTAGCTTCTATAGTTAATATAGTAACTAACTTCTGCTTCTTGCTTATCTAAGAAACTAGTAATCTATAGAGAAAGAAGATGCTTTTAAGGATCGAGACTCTATTAGCTTTATCTATTACATAATTAGAGTCTAAATATCCTATTAGCTTTCCTCCTCCCCTCCTAAACATTAACCCTAGACTTAGGAATGATCTTAGGTATCTAGCTAGTTTTCTGAGTGCTTTTAGATATCTCTTAGATAGATCTAACGTATATAATCCTAATCTTCTAAGGGCAAAAGCAATGTTAGGTCTTATTATAGTCATTGGCTATATCTATGTACCATTCTAGCTTTAGTACTTAGTCTTGTTATATCTTTCTTCATTTAAGTTAGATTTTCTTAGACTCTTATAGCTATTAAGTAGTAACAAGGTTAGGTAGGCTATTTCTTTAGTTATTCCAAACTTAGCAAGGTTTTCCTAGATGTAGTGTTCTTAGTCTAGCTTTAGAGTACTATTCTTTCTATCTCTAGTAAGCTTTATCCTAAGAATTTTGGTTGGTTTACCTAGGTCTTTGATTTTGAATACCTTGCCTAGTTCCTTCTTGAACTAGAGAACATCTTCTAGCTTTAGTACTATAATGGGAATGTTATCTATATAGGTAAGGACCATTAGGTTCCTTCCTCTATAAATGAGTAAACATAGGTCTACCTCTAACTAGTAGAATCCTATTTCCTCTAGCTTTAAGACACATAGCTTGTTCTAGTCTCTTACTACTTGTTTTAGGCTATACAAGCTCCTTAGGATTTTTAGGGCTATGCCTTATAGGACCTCTATACCTAGTAGTAGGATTATAAAGATGTCTTCTTATAGGATACTTTTAGTAAATGCATTATTTACATCTACTTAGTGTAGCTCTAGATCCTTTTTACATACAGTAGCCATAAACACTTTAAGTATATTATGCCTAACTATTAGTACAAATGTCTCCTAGAAATCTATCCCAAATTTCTAAGAGAACCTCCTTATAACTAGTCTTGCTTTGAACTTGTTAATTGCTCTACTAATTAGTCTCTTTATATTAAATACCTATTTTGAAGTAACTAGGTTTGCTCCTTTTAGTAGAACTACCTAATCCTAGGTATGGTTGCTTCTAAGCGTAGTTAGTTCTTTCTAGATTGCATCTTCCTATATATAACCCTATTTAGGATCTTGTATTGCCTCTTCGTAGGTTCTTGGGATTAGAACCTCCTATCTTTGTGCAATCCCCGGTATAAAGGTAGGGAATGCAACCTCGTAAACACACTCTAGAAGTTTATCTATCTAATCTATACTTAGATCTAGGTCTTTCATTATATAGATGAAGGCCCTATAGTACTTGGCTTTTAGGAACTCATCCTCCTCTAATTCTCTTAGTCTCTTCTATATAGTTAATCTTATAATCATACTATGCACTCTTTCTTCCCTTAATCCTTTATTAGAGATTAATCTCCTTCTCTTTAAATTCCCCTCCTAAGCCTAGACATCCTAGTTGTCTTACTAAGGTTTCTCTTGGCTCTAATTAGGGGCCTACTATTTCTCTTGGCTCTAATTAGGGGCCTACTATTCATCGTTTTGTTCTTTTTCTTCTAGATTAACCATTACCTAATATTGGTTAATGTCCTTTAGTAGTAGAGGTAGTTAGACCTGCAATGGTTTAATATCCCGGTTCTCCTTCCTTAGTCTACTAACTAGGTTCCTTACTAGAGCTTAGCTTGGCTAGTTAAGTCTAGGAACATTTAATGTTATATCCCCTCCTTTCTCATTCTCAAACTAGATAGCATTATTGTAAGCTCTTATAGCTTTCATATTAGGTTCCTAGAATAGCTACATCTTT
>LFZO01000898.1:0-16195 GCA_001578225.1 Pseudocercospora musae
GTAGTTATTATACTACTTCTTATACGCATCGCCTACGAGGTATATAACCCTATATAGCGTCTTGCTATAGTTAGTACGATACGCATTTCCTAACAAAGTAAAGATTAAGGCTAGTTCCCTTAGGAACCTCCTTGCCTCTTTAATAGTATTACCCCTAAAGGGTTTTAGCTCTTTTAGTCTAGGCTTGCCTATCGTAATATCTATACCTATACTTGCTACGCTTAGCGTAGGCGCCTCGCTATATCTTCGCGATAGTATAATACTAAGACTAAGCCGAGAGGGTAGGGTCCTATAGATACTCTCTATAGACCTATCCTTAGAATTACCGGCATCCCGGTCGGACTCTAGCGATACTTAGTAATTAGACTACTCGACGCTTATACTACGCCTAGTACCCGCTAGCGCTAATCCTACGTCGCGCTATATACGTAGCCTAGCATTTTTACGCTCTAGCTCCTAAGCTTAGACTTCTTATTTGAATAACTTCTACTCGGCTTTCGAGCGCGCGATTCGCTCGTTTAACGTAGCCTACCGCTCGCTAAAGGTCGTCTAACGTTCTTTATTCCCCTAGGGGCGATCGTCGTCTATAGGCGCTACGGTATTACTACCTAACGTAGTCGGCTCGCTTGCGCTTATCGTGCGGTATTCTATAGGCCGCTACGAGGGTAGACTTACTAGAACTATTAGGGGCTAGGTATGTAGTAACGTATAGAATACCCGCCTAACCGATAATACGGTAGGTAGTAGAACTAGCAAGTGCCTCCTAAAAGGATTGCGTAGAGCGCTAGGTTAAAAAGGCTATACGAGTTACGTGCGTCTAGCGTACGCCCCTAGCGCGCGCCGCTTGGTACACTTAGGGCTTGGCAAGAGACCTTACCTTATCGAGGTCCTTATAGATCCTAATAATCCTCTTCGACCTTATCCTACTAGATCTTTATATAGTCTAGTAGCTCGGATAGGGTACGGTTTTCCTAGTTAGCCTACTTTAGTCTATCTACTTTATCTTTTCCTAGGTATACTCCTCTAGGTCCGAATACCCGATATATCGCTTCTATTTAACTTACTACTCCCTTTCTATCTATTCCTTGGCTAGGTCTACCTTTATTTCCTCTATAGAATAGATATAAGGGGCCTACCTAAAGATACGGTCGTAGTCGGTAACCTATTAGTCGTAGTCCGCGTACCTCTTATCCTCGAATATATAGAGGTTCCTCGCCTTAGGGATAGCTAACCCTATAGGTATAGAGGATAGTCTAGCAAGAGTTACGTTTAGTTAGATACCTCTTTAGTCTATAAGGAGGGAGGCTTCCTAAGCTATATCGGCTATCCTTTTCCTAAGATAGGCTAATTCGAGGCGCTACTTAGTCTATTTAGTCCGTTCTTCCTTATACTAGAGCTAGACTACTAGGGCCTCGTCGTCTAGGTCTCCTTTAGTATTATCCTATCCCTCGTCGCTATCGATAGTATCTCCTAGCGAGTTATTAGCTAGGGTAGAGGAATTATTGTTCTATTTAGTATTAGGAAATGTTTCCTAGTAATTGTCCTAGCTAACTAGGTTCGATACCGAGGCCTTTACTTTCTTCTATACTATTTTAAGTACTACGTAGTACGCTTTAGAGAAGCAATTCGTATATAAAAGAGGTATATAATATATAGTATATAGTACTCGATTAGAACTACTCGAATTGCTAAAGGAGAAAGGAAAGAGAGATATCTAGGGAGAAGATATATGCCTATAGGCTAAGATAGGCTATCCTAGCCCCTCTTGGCCTATTTCGACCCTAGATAGGCTAACTAGACCCGACTAGGCTTATAATCGTAACAATAAGGTTTACTAAGTGCTTTATCCTCTATATATCCTCCTCCTTCTAGTAATCTTTAAAACCTCCTCTTTTATTATTCCTCCCTTCTCTTTAGGGCAATTAGTCCTAGGTTACTACTCTAGTTCCTTATCCCTAGAATAGATTCCCTTCCTAGAAAGGTTAGCCTATTAACTTGGTATTAGTTCTTATAATAGTTATAGCTACGCTAGGCTCGATAGATAGCTAGATAATTTTCTAAATAGCTAGTCGCCTTAGAGCTAGACTCCTTTACGCCTAGGCGTCGGTTTTCGTATCCTCGGGGATAGGAGAGATTTAGGTCTATCGACGACGTCGTCGCCTATAGGTTCGTAGCTAGTACTACGTATAGGTACTCTCCTTCGCTAGCTATCCTATTTAAATAGTAGATTAAGTAAAGTAGAACGATAAAGATAACGTCGTTAAGATAGTAGTATATAGTAATTTCTAGTAGATTAAGTAAGGTAAGAATATACTATAATATCTAGTATAGGCCTTTAGTAAACAAGTTAAATAAGTAGAATACTATTCTTAAGCCGAATAGTAAATAGTTTTCGTAGTAGGCGTATTATTACTAATATAGACCTAACAAGTATCTTTAATAAGCTACAACTAGTACTGTTCTAAACGCTACCTTTATATCTCTCTTAATTACAAGGTAACCGTTTCTAGCCTTCCTTATATTATCTATAATAGTATCGAAGGTATCGTACATAATAGAGCTATAGTCTTCTAGAATAGCGTCGTTTATAGACTATCCTTCTAGAAACGATAAGTCGTATATATAATAGAAGCCTCTATCGTGTTTTAGTACTAGGCCCTATAGCGACAATACTATATATACGTATTGCCTATTCGTATAACTTCTAGTATCGTAACTAAGTACCTACTAGAGCTCTTCTAGCGAAAGTCTAGTAATATAGCTAGTATTTAGCTCTACCGAGAGCTAACTTATTATCTCGCTAGGATTAAGTATAGCTAATCTATAGTTTAAATAGATAATCCTACGCTTCTTAGCAATTTCCGTATTAAACTAATATCTATCTTCCTAGACTCTAATGTCTACTCTAAACTTTATTATACAATAAAGAATATATAAGAAGTTACTAGGGTATTCTTTGAGGGCGTTTAACTAGGCTTCTAGCTATAGAGATATTGAATCTAATAGTAGGCGTATCGTTAATAAATAGAAATCGCAAAGGAGAGTTATATTAGGCTATACTACGATTTAAGGCCTTAGTACCTTGTCGTTATCGTATTGAGTACTTTTGCTAGTATTGTTTAGTAAAGAGTATAGTAATTAACTCTACTTATTAAGTTACTAGTATTTCTAGCGTAGGTACATTAGGTTAGTAGCTCTATAAAGATTAGTATACTTCTTTAGGTCTTACTAGTAGATACTATAACCGTGTCTCTTAAAGCATATTAGGTATAGGTAGCGTATATCGTTATTCTATTCCTTATACTATTACAACTAGTATAAAGCCTTAAACTCTAACTATTGTTCTTCTATTTGCTTACGTAGTAGTAGATAACCCTTCCTAAAGCGTACTATTTCCGCTAGTATTAGTAGTAGTGACGTAGCTAGGCGCTTCTTAGATATAACTAGAGATTGTTACTACTATTGTTACTATTACTACAAGCTTGCTAGTCTATCCGATTATCGTTAACGTTCCTTCTATTATTGTAGGTACTCGTGTATTATATTAGATATTAGTTTGTACTTAGAGTCTTCTAGTAACTCGTAACTAGTTACTAGAGGTTAAGTAGTTATTATATATCGCGTTAGTAAGTATATCTATAGTAATATCTCGCATATAGCGCTCCTAATCGTATACTTAGTAGAGCTTCTAGATATAGTAAATAAATATAGTTATGCGTTATAATAACTTAACTAGTCCTCTAGTAAGTAGCTTATTACTATAAAAGGTTATTAGTATAACTTGAAATATACTAAAGAGTCTAAAGGATATAAGGAATAAGTCGTAGACTACGCGTTATACCTTAACTAGACGAGTACCTTTAGTACCGTCTAATACGTTAAAGACGTTATAGAGGATACGATCTTTAGGTAGCTTCTATAGGTCGGAAGGTACTAGTCTAATAAGGTTTATTAGATAGAATAAGAGGTTATTAATAGCGTTAATACACTTATTATTAATCGATAGTAGAATAATCGAGCGAATAAAGGCCTTGTTATTACTAACAATACTATCGTAGAGATTATTCTATAGCTTACCTTCTAGTTATAATAACGTTAGTACTATTAACGGTACTAGCGGTTATAGTACTAGTTACTACGTAGGTTACTAAGCCGGTTACTACGTAGATTGAGGTTGTTAAGGTAATATAATAGTACTATAGAGATCGAAATATCTATTCTATACTTCTAGTAGTACGTTTACTAGTAGCGCTATTAGAAGAGAATAGCCGTTATAGAACTACTATTATTACGATAGTACGTATAGCGGCGGCAATACCGCTTAGGTTATATAGGTCCTTAAAGGGCCTAGATAACTATCTATTATATCCTTAATATTTATATCGTTATTATCTTCTTCGTCCGAGCCGTCTATTGTTTATAAGTCTTGTAATTTATATTCTTATAGAGTAGTATACGATCTTAAGGTAGATATAGCTCTATTTTCTACAAAATCCCTACTTATGCCTCGTTGCCTTCCTACTATTATACAAAAGTAGTACTAAGTCGATAATATAATAACTATTAACTACTACCTATAAATAATATTATAGATAGTATTAATATCGTAGTATTCCTATAGCGATAGTAGTAATCGAGTACGTAAACAAAGGAAGGTAAGTTACTACCTATAGTAGAAGCGCTTATGCCGAATATATATAGATCCCTACAATTATTAGTATCTATCTATATAAAAATCGAAAGACCTATTCTATCTAGTTATATAGTAGTATTCCCTACTTTTATATAGCGATAAAATTATAAAAGTATAAAAATATTTTTAACTTATCTTTTAACTTACCTTACAATATTCGTTTAAATAAGGTCTAGTACTAGACTAAGCCGAGTATTAATGCCTTCTAATAAGGAACCTAATCTAATTAACGAACAAATCCGACGTTCGCTAGTTAAGATAGGCGATCCTATTATAGGACTAAGTAGTATAGGGCTAAGTTTTAGACAAGTACTAGAACCTAGTCTAGATATATACTTTAATAGTACTATGTTTACTATCTTTAAAACGCTATAGTAGTAGATAATTAAGTAGTAGAAGGAATTTATCCGAATTAATAGATAGTACCTACTAGAGTCTAGTAGAGTCTCTAATCCTTAGTTTAAAGGATATAACGCTACTATCTCTATCGAACGATATAAAGACAACCTTATCGAGTATAAGCTAAGTAACTATTCTAATACTAAGAAGATCTATATATATATATACGAACGATAGATACTAAACTATATACTATACTTAGGAGTCTCGAAGGCTATCCTAATAAGACCGAGTCCCGACAAGTTAGATACTAACTAGGAGAAGTTTAAGAAGACCTTTCTATACGAGTACTATAAGAATAATAGCTATAGGATTAAGGATAGCCGCCTATAGCTTAAGACCCTATATACTTAGCTACGTATAGAAGATAATAACCTAAGGGAGTATATTTATCTAGGATTAGGAAAGGAGGCTCCTTTCTTTAGCTTCTTTACTTATCCTCTTTATAATAATAGCCTCTAAGACTTCTACTAAGGTATTTAGTAGTACAATTAGTCTATAGGCCCCTAGCTTAGTATAGTCTAGCTTCTATAGTTTCTTTAGGGTAACTATTATAGAGTACTCAAAAGATTTAGAATAATATCCTTATTATAGGTATACTATAAAGAACTAATATAGTAGGGATCTAAGCTCTAGTCTATATTTCTTAAGTAGTCGGTTAAGGATCTAGTTAGGTCCTAGGGCCTTACTATTTAGGAGCTTACTAAGTATCTTCTAAAGTTCTCTAGATAGGAATTCTTCTTCTATTTAGAATAGCCTTAGGTAGCTTATATCTTATATGTCTTTCAAGTTAGCTTCCCTTAGTTCTAAGAAGAAGTACTAGGCTAGTACTTCTACTTTACCTTAGTTCTCTACTTATATTATACTATCCTTTTCCCTAATCTCTAGGAATTAGGATAGGGGATTCTTCTAACCTATCCCTTCCCTAGCCTATCTAGCTACCCTCTATATCTTCTTTAGGTCCTTAGTAACTTCCTTTACTATTGTCCTCTAGGCTAAGTTCCTATCCTTCCTAATCTTTTTGCCCTTAGTCTATAAGGCTATTATCTCTATAGCTAGGCTCTTCCCTATTCTACTCTAGCTCTATTTCCTCTTTAGATATCTTATCTTTTTTACTACTCTACTATACTCGTAACTCATCTAACTAGGTTATTTTAGTATAGTTAGAGGATTTAGCCTTTAGGATATCCTCTTAAACTACCTTAGCGAGTATCTCTTAGATCCTTTAGGCTATTATATCTAACTACTATAGTATATCTATTAGTTTAGTAGCGATCGCTTTTACCTCCCTTTCTATTCTTATTCTAATCTTGACCTACTCTACCTTCTTCTATTAGGGCCTCTATATCTAGGCTCTTATATTAGTCTTAGCTTATAGGATTATAGTCTAGATTAGTATATAGTCTAATCCTATTTCTAAGTCTATTCTTGTCCTATACTCCTATATATTTTACTAGATTCCTATAGTCCTAAATACTAAGTCTAGGATCTAGTAGCTCCTAGGAGACTCCTATATAATAGTACCTAGCTCTAAGAGTAGGTTAAGGTTAGCTATTTCTATAATTGTAATTAGGTAGTCTAATAGCTAATATTAGTCTTAGGTATTATTCCCTCCCTATCTAGGATAGTATAGGTTAAAGTCCCTAAGTAGTAGGATTTCTTCTCCTTTTCTTCCCTAGGCTATCCCTTCTACTAGTAGGAGGATACCTAGAGTATAGTCTCTAGTAGGACTAGATAGATTATAATAGTTAACGATATTAATCTATCTATCTCCTATATAGAGTCTTACTATAATTAGGTTTATAGAGTAGTCCTTAGTACTCTATACTTGTATACTAATCTCCTTTAATATATATATAGTAGTCCTTAGATAGTCTATATCTAGGAGTATAGTATAGTATCCTAGATATATTACTATGTTTTTACTTAAGAGACTAATCTACGGTTCCTAGATTGTAACTATATAGTAAACCTTAGGATCTAGCTATTAGAGGAATAGTGTCTAAATCTTGTCTATAATATAGTTAATATTGTACTATAAAATAGTAAGCTTTCCTTAACTATTACTTATTCTAGATATATTAGTATACCTATATATCCTCTATAACTTCGTTATTTAGGCTCTAGCTTAGTTATCCTTCCTATTCTTAAGATAGGAGGAATAGAGAGGAAATTGTATTATTCTAGGATCTATCTACTAGGGTAGTAGACTTCGTACCTACGAGTCTCCCTAGTAGTCTTCTTTATCTATTATCTATCTCCTAATCTAGGCTTACGCTTCTAGTAGCTTTTCTCTTAGACCTAATAGTTGTCTATTCCTCTATATCCTTCGGATAGGTTAGGTAGCTCTAGCTCTTAGTTACTTAGGTCCCAAATGCCCTTACTTTAGTAATAGCTACTTGTTTTACTTTATATAATAGTAACTATACTATATAGGTACCTTAGTAGTTACTATATCTCTATAATGTCTCTTAGTACTCGTTAGTTCTATATAGTCCTACGTATTTTCTATATACCTATTTAGTCCTATAGTATTTTGTAATATAGCTAAATTGTCTATACTTAAGGTATTATATAGGTCTCTATTTAGGATTAAACTCCCCTATAGTAAGGAGGATACCTTAAGATACTAGGCCTCTCTATATAATATTTCTTACCTAGGTATAGCTCTATATATTTAGGATAATAGAGGAGTATATCTTATCTTCCCTAGTCCTTAGGCTCTTTAGCTAGACTACCTAGGTTATCTTAAGGTTTAGGTAGAGCCTTCTATTCCCTTCCTAGATCTTATAGATATAGCTTAGGTCCTTAGGATTAAATCCTATAGTCCTAAAGCTATAGACTAGTACTTAGTCTATTAGAGCCTCTACTATAGTACTAGGGAGTCTCTTTTAGATCTATTCTAGCTTATTTACTAGCTTCTCCTTTATAGGTTTAGATACTATAAAGATTCTTAAGTTACTACTCCTAAGTTTCTTAATAGTAACTATCCCTAGATCTTTAAGTCCCTATAGTATCTCTTAGTTAGTAAGGTCTTTTATCTTGTTCTACTCTTTCTTCTAACCTACTCTAATAGTAATTATATAACTTTCTAGAGGAACTCTCTATAGGCTTAGTATAGCTAGCTAGCCTTAGAAAGTAGCCTATATCTATATTCTTAAGTTAATAGTCTTTAGGGATGTTTAGAGGATCTATATATAGATTTAGAGGATATTAATAGTATTAGTATCTTGAAGTTAGAAGAGGAGTTAGGTCTAGGCCCTCTAGAGTTAGGAGAGAAGGAATAGGAAACCTAGGGCCTAGGGAGTATCTAGTGCCTTTTAAATATTAGCTATAAGGATTTAGAGATTCTTTTAGATATTTCCGTTCGTTTTTAGCTAGTTAGGCTAGTCCTTTAGGCCCTTAGGGCCTAGTATAGGTACTAGTTATCCATTAGCCTAGCTTAGGGATAGAGGCTAGACTCCTACCTCTCTATACCTTTCCTTAGGACTATCGTTATTCTACTATCTCTAGGAGAAGATAGTTGTATCTCCTATAGTTGTAGGGGCTTACGCCTTATTCTAGAAGTTAGATATTGTTATCGATAAATAAGCTATATCTAGAGTATACGCTAATATAGCTAAGCTATAAAACTAAATAATTTTAAGTATAGATAAGGTAGGATTAGTACTATTTCCCTAGTATTACTAGTTATTGTCTAGAAATGCCTTCGTCTAGTCTACTAGCTATACTCGAATACTATTTATAGTTAAGATTATATTAGAACGACTATCGATAAATACGATAGTCTTAGGAATTTCTATAGGATATATACTCTCTCTTATAGTAGATAGAGTTTAGTCTATATACCTAGTTAGAGATATAGCCTTCTTAATTACGGAATACAATTAGTCTTAGATAGCTCTTATACTATCTATTTCCTTAAAGATATAGATATAATTAGTATAGTTTATACTAGTATATAATATAGTAGTACTATATAGACGTTAGCTATTAGTATAAAATTAGCTATTAGTAAGTTTATAGGCTTACGTTATAAGATCTAAGGTTCCTATATAGCTAAACTATATATAGTCGTTATAGAGGAGGGCTTATAATTAAGTAACTATAAGGAACTTTCTACGAAATAATATATAGATAGAGAGAAAATATACTTCCTTTAAGGCAACTAGTCTAATATAGGATACGAGAGGAGTACTATAGAGAAGATCTTTAAATTTTTTAGAGATAGTCTATTTAGGGCTTAGGATAATATAATTATAATACCTATCTTAGATCTTTAATATTGTATCTAGATTATTCTATCTAGTTTCTACTATAACTAATATAGGCTTTATATATTCCTCTACGATTTAGATAGGATCTATATACTACTTAGTTCTAAGTCGACTAAGAGGAATAAGCTAAAGGGTAATCTATCTAGTTAAGATAGTAAATACCTAGAATATAAGACTCTTGCCTAGACTAGTCTTAGTAATAAATAGGATATCCTATCGCTAGTAGATTAGAGCCTATAATACTCGAACTTGTGTATCTAGTAGCTTTCGCTCTAGCTACTATAGAGACTAGTTATATAGTCTATTAAGTATCTACCTTATCGTAGACTCGATTATAGGATATTGTAAGTATATAAGGTCTATATTGTCTACTATATATACTATAGCGCGAATCGAGTCTAGACTATACAAATAGATATATTCGATTATATATTTAATAATGTTATAAATTCCTTCTAGTTTAGATATTCGCTCTAGCTCTATAGGAATTAATACTACTACTATAGGCTTTATAAGTAGGCTACTTTAGAGGCTACTCTAGATCTAGCAATCTCTACGAATACTCTTTCTTATCTAGAATAACTTAGTAGAAGTACTAAACCTATTCGATACGATATAGAGCTAACCTATAATACGCTTTATCTAGATAGATCGTAGAGTAATTAACCTTATATCGATAGTATTTACTATAGACGCGTTCCTACTTCTCTTCCTAATATAGATAGTTAGTCGAAGCGTTATAGTATTAGTAGGTAGCTAGACTAGTAGTATCCTAGATCGAATCCTAGATTAAAGAAGAGGATTAGGAGTTTATTCGCTAGTTACTTATAGAATAGCTAGATACTATAGTAGATTATTATAAAGGCGTTAGATAGAACTATAGTATAGATAGATCGAGTTTGGTAGATAGATTATATAAACTATAATACGCGATCTTAGTACTTCTATAAGGCTATAGCTTAGTAGAGTACTTAATATTACTTAAAATTAAAATATAAGGTTCTTTTTATAATTGTATAGTAATAAGATATAGTAGATTTTAAGATTTCTATATATAAAGAGTATACTTACTAATAGTATTCTACCTATCCTCGTAATAGATTATATAGCCTCTATAGAATCTAATAGAACTAGATTAGATAAAAATAAAGAATATATTATAGTCTATATAGAAGGTTATTTAGAAAGCGTTAGGATTGATTAGTACTACTATAGAGACTAGTAACTCTATTACAGAATACGTGTAATATAATTATATAAGCATATATATAGCTAGTTTTTTGTGTAATTAGAGATAGGGCTAGACTTCTACTCTTAGAACGTAACTATAGTCTAGGAATATACTTCTACTATAGATAGAAGTTCGAGCCTTATGTCTACTACAAAAACCACTATGTCTATAGTAGTGCCTATAGGCCGGGTCCTATCAGATTAGGCCTAGCTGCCAAGAATACCGCGATATCCTACCTACCGTAAGGGATGGAGGTAGGGTCGGACCAGATTCGCTCGGAATAGTAGTACTATTATCTCGCGATATACCGTGGACATAAGAGCCTCAGAATGCCTCCACAGTGATCACCGTGGTTGTAAGCTTATGGACATTGTGCGCGGATGAGCCGGCACAACGCTACCGTGGTCCACAACACTTCCTAGTTTCATGTCGTTGAACTTCGTCCTTTTGCAACAACACGAACGACAACGACAGACTTCAAGGCCCCCATCCGAACACATAGGACGTATTCAGAGATGTCATCACTGTTTCTGACGATTCTGCCAACAGAGATACGCCTTCAGGTCTACACTTCGATTCTAGGCAACAGCACAATTCACATACTAGCAGCTTCCGCTCCACTGGTGTACACGGTCTGCTGCTGCCCGAACTCAGACAGTGATGTGCATCAGCTCAGCAAGAGGGATACAGTGACAGGTCCGGCCTGGGACGAGGTCTTCTTTGCAAAAGACGATAGTGATTGGATCCGACATTACGAGCGACGCCACGAACGATGTCTGCGACTCCTCAAAAGCGTTTCAACGAAGACTTATGATGTGTCGCTCTATCGAGACGTATCGAAAGAGAGGTGGCGCAGCAGTAACGAGAATCAAGATGTTCCAGAATGGCAGCAGACTTGTAGTCCGGGGGGATGTCCACGCACCACATGCCATCACTATCAAGCTTTGATGCATCGATTTGGAAAGCCCACTGCCAAAGCTTTCAAGAAACTGCATCCTGAATGCTTCATGCAAGATCTTTCACTCCTTCTGGTATGTAAGCAAGTCTACTCCGAAGCCCGCAAGGTTGTAATCGCCGAGAACACCTTCTCAATTACAGGCCGGCATCTCAAGTTCTCTGATCTGGCTCCAATATTCGCAGGAGATCTTGTACCCTTCCGAGCCTTTCAATTTGAAGCTTTGCAGAACCTGCATCTCCAAACAACATTTCTAGATTCAGAACGTGGTCCAAGTCTTCGTCTCAGCGAAGTTGCTTGCCTCACTCAGGCACTTCCAGGCTTAGTGGGTCTACTCCTGCACGTGATTCCACCTCGGGAGCCTCATGATTTAGCTTCAGCTTTTCAGCTGGACATGAGACAACACCCCAACGTTCGACGTCCGATTGTAGCTAGAGCGCAAGTCGTGGTCGGATACGACGATGTTTCGCATTGGACCTCGAGGAGCTGGAGGAGAGGGCAGGCTATAAGGATTGAGCGACTGCTCACGAGAAGTGAAGGACAGGAAAATGAGGAAGAGTGTGGGAGTGGGCAAGATGTTGTTGAGCTAAGTGCAGAGAGTGAACTGGAGAAGACAAACGTTCCGAACCTTTTGCCTGGATTTGAGCCCGAGCGAATGATCCATGTTTTGAGGGAACATACGGAGAGGTGGGGCTAAGGCTGTGAGATCACGAAGCTGACATGCTAAAAGGTGTGCATCGGCCATGGAGTCCTGCTCAGGCTTGCGAAAACGTTCTGTTGGGGTGAAAATTTGTTCTGAATCCTACTCGAGGTTCGTGCTCTGCGCGAAACTGCCCTCATGACAGAAGTGCGGATGCGGTCTAAAGACGCCAAGACCCTATCAATTAGACGAAAAACCAGGTGTATGTGTACTTATGTGATTATGTGACATGTGTTCCGCGATAGAGTTACTAGTCTCCGTAGCGGCACTAATCAACCCTAACGCTTCCTAAATAACTTTCTATATAGACTATAATATATCCTTTGTTTTTTATCTAATCTAGTTCTATTAGATTTTATAGAGGCTATATAATCTATTATAAGAAGAGATAGAATACTATTAGCGAGTATACTCTTTATATATAGAATTTTTAAAATCTACTATGTCTTATTACTATATAATTACGAAAAGAACCTTATACTTTAATTTTAAATAATATCGAATATCCTACTAAGCTATAGCCTTATAGAAGTACTAAAATCGCGTATTATAGTTTATATAATCTATCTACTAAATTCGACCTATCTATACTATAGTCCTACCTAATACCTTTATAATAATCTACTATAGTATCTAGCTATACTATAAGTAACTAGCGAATCGACTTCTAATCCTCTTCTTTAATTTAGAATTTAATCTAGGATACTACTAGCCTAGGTATCTACTAATACTATAATGCCTTAGCTAACTATCTATATTATAAAGAGAAGTAGAAACGCGTTTATAGGAAATACTATCGATATAAGGTTAATAACTCTATAGCCTATCTAGATAAAGTATATTATAGATTAGCTCTATATTATATTAGATAGATTTAGTATTTCTACTAAGTTATTCTAGGTAAGAAAGAGCGTTCGTGAAATCGCCGGATCTAGAGTAGCCTCTAAAATAGCTACTTATAAGGCCTATAGTAGTAGTATTAGTTTCTATAGAGCTAGAGTAAATATCTAAACTAGAAGGAATTTATAATATTATTGAATATGTAATCGAATATATCTATTCGTATAGTCTAGACTCGATTCGCGCTATAGTATATATAGTAGACAATATAGACCTTATATACTTACAATATCCTATAATCGAGTCTACGATAAGGTAGATACTTAATAGACTATATAACTAGTCTCTATAGTAGCTAGAGCGAAAGCTACTAGATATACAAGTTCGAGCATTATAGGCTCTAATCTACTAGCGATAGGATGTCCTATTTATTACTAAGACTAGTCTAGGCAAGAGTCTTATATTCTAGGTATTTACTATCTTAACTAGATAGATTATCCTTTAGCTTATTCCTCTTAGTTAACTTAGAACTAAGTAGTATATAGACCCTATCCGAATCGTAGAGGAATATATAAAACCTATATTAGTTATAGTAAAAACTAGATAGAATAATCTAGATATAGTATTAAAGATCTAAGATAGGTATTATAATTATATTATTCTAAGCCCTAAATAGACTATCTCTAACAAATTTAAAGATCTTCTCTATAGCGCCCCTCTCGTATCTTGTATTATACTAGTCGCCTTCGACGAAGTATATCTCCTCTCTATCTAGATATTATATCGCGAAGAGTTCTTTATAGTTACTTAATTATAAGTCCTCCTCTATAACTACTATATATAGTTTAGCTATATAGAAATCTTGGATCGTGTAATATAAGCCTATATACTTACTAATAGTAGATTTCATTCTATTAGATAATATCTATATAGTACTACTATATTCTATACTAGTATAAACTATACCGATTATATCTATATCTTTAAGGAAATAGATAGTATAAGAGCTACTTAGGGCTAATTGTATTTCGTAATCGACAAGGCTATATCTCTAACTAAGTATATAAGCTAAACTCTATCTACTACGAAAGAGAGTATATCTTCTATAGAAATTCCTAAGACTATTATATCTATCGATAGTTGTCCTAATATAATCGTAACTATAAACTATATCTAAGCTATACTAGTTAGTAGACTAGACGAAGGCATTCCTAGATAACAACTAGTACTACTAGGGAAATAGTACTAATCCTACCTTATCTATACTTAAAATTGTTTAGTTTTATATCTTAGCTATACTAGCGTATAATTAGGAGCTCTAGTATACTCGATTTAGCGATATAGATTATAAAATTCGTATTATAGTTACTACTACTTTCCTTAGCGTAGGATTCAATATCTATATAGTCTAGATCGTAATATAGTAGGGATTAATACTCGAGTATAACTACTTTAATCTTCGCTAGTAACTTAGCTAAGCTAGGTAGAATATAACCCCTAGCGATCTTCGAAGTTAGGTATTTGTTTTCTAGCTCTAGGATTCGCATTTACGCTACCTTTAGAGTAGAGCGCTATAGTACTCGAGTATATATTACTAGGCAAGTATCGATTCTAGATACCTTAGGATATCCTCTTTAATAAGTAATTAATATTCGTACTTTATTAGATTTACTATACTATAGTCGCCGATTAGGATATCTTCGATAGTAAAACGAAATACTAGCTCGCTAGGTTACTTAATATATAGGAGTATACTAAATATAGTATCTTGTTCCTTTGTAGTAGAACCTAGTTATACTATAGTAGGATTCTAAGTAGCTCTAATAGATCCTATTTAGTAGTCCTAAAAGACCTCCTAGTATAGTATATATACTTTATCTAACTAAATATAGAAGATTAGTATAGGAAATATCTCGAATATGCTAGAAAGATATCTATTAGTAATACTACTATAGTAGAGGAACTTCGCTACTTTAAAGAATCTATTACTATACTATTAGTAGACGAGTAGGTATTAGCTCGTTATAAACTCGAAATTCGTATAATAGACGAAATAGTATATATAGTAGTAGGTCTATAACGTAGAATCTAGCGAAAGGTAGACGTTAAGCGTAGTAGCCTTACTAATTTGCGACGAATAGCTATAATAAAGGTATTACTTAAATAAGCTAGTAGTAATAGTAGTAGGATAGCTAGGATCTATAGTAGAACTAATAAGGTCCTACTAGTAAGTCCTAGTCGAATCCTAAGTCTAGTTCGAGATAGTATAATAACTATTAATAAATATACTATATTATAGTAATAGTATATCTCTTCTATATAGAGCAATACTATAAACCTAATATAGTTACTCGCTAGTTAGGAGGTAATAATATCGATTAGCTTCGACTCTGGAGTCTAAATATAGTATCGAATTGCTAGCCGATATAGATCTTAAGTACTCTATAGGAAACGATTTAATATCTATACCTCGATTAAATAGCGTTCGACCTAAGAGAGTAAGGCCTCGTATACTAGCTTCTTATAGGAATTCTACGCTAGTAATACTATCCTCTTCGAATCGTCGATATAAAGAGTCTAAGGTACGCCTAGAGCTAAGGATACTAATCGAGAAGACGAAAGGTTTTAGATAGTTATAGCTTTAGAATATATACGAATCTCTATTATCTTAACTATAGTAGATATATATCGTATCTATAGTAGCTAGATAATTGTATAGCTAAGGCGAATAGGAATCGCGAATAAGTATTATCTATAGCGAAATGTAGGTATTCCGTATAGATTATTAGTATTATTTAGTATAGTAGACCTAGGAAAGTCCTTCGATTCTACCTTTAGTTCTACCTTTACTTCTATCTTTAACTCTATTTCTCTTGTCTTACTTATTTGTCTAATGTATTAACTACGTATTTCTATTATATATAGCTTAGTTTGTAACTATAGGTAGCTATTTACTATTGAATTTACTATCCGAAATTGTCTATACGTAGCTAGTACTATAGTACTATATATTAAAAGTATCCTTCTAATCTTAACCTCGACTTCTTCTTCTTCTATATATATATATATATATATATATATATATATATATATATATATA
>LFZO01000899.1:0-16190 GCA_001578225.1 Pseudocercospora musae
AATATAGAAGTTAACTAGAAAGTAGGAGGAATAGTAATAACCCGTATTTAAAGGAGAGGGAGGAAGGGGAGGAAAGGGATAGGGATACTACCCTATTACCTAAACTAGATTTCCCTCCTATCTAGTTTAAAGCTATAAAGGAACGAGTTAACAAAGGATACTAAACTAGAGGAAGTAGACATAATCTAGTTAAGGCGATAGAGATATAGGGAACCTCTTAATGTTTAAAAGACTAGTATAACTAAGGGTAGGGCTTAGTATCCCTAATAGTATAATAGAGAGTAGAGGTTTTTAATACTATACAAAACTAGTAGGGGCTTTAAGGGAGTTAGGAAGGTAGAGTAAAGGGCTTTTTCCCTCCTAAGGAAAACTAGAGATCGCTACTTGTCTAGTAGTTAGAATAGTATAGTAATAAGATTAACCTATCTACCTATATAGGCTTTTATTATATTCTCGATTATATTAATACTAGTTTTTATATCTACTATTACTATTACTATCTTAAATAATATATCGACTAGTATTCTAGCTATAATAATAATCGTTCTACTAGATATAAGCCCTAGAGATAGCTTAATCTAATAGACCTAAGGTATTAGCTTCCTATAGATATATAAATAGTAGACTAGATTATTAGTCTTCCTCTAACTAATAAGGAATTTAATATCCTCCTTATAGTTACCTATAAGAAGTCTAAGTAAGTTATACTACTTCTAGGTAAATACTAGTAGATAGCTAAGATTTAGGTAGCCTAATATCTTATAGCTATTTAGAAGAGATCTTAGTATATAGCTAGAGTCTTTATCTATAATTATAATCCTAAATAGCTCTCGAAATTCTTTACTAGAATTATAAAGCTTCTTAGAGCCTTAATCCTTATATCTACTATATACTATCTATAGACCGATAGATAGTCTAAGTATATAAATTAAACTATAGAAATTACTATTTAGTACTTTATTACTTTAAATCCTAATATCTATATAGCCTACATTTGTATATAATAAGGAGTAAGTAAATAGGGGTTTCTAGGCTATCTATATATAATACTACTATATCTATACGAGGGCCTAGCCGCTATATTACTACGCTAGTAGAACTATATATAGATAGCTATATAGGATAGATAGACGAATATAGCGGTAGTAGTAATAGAGGTAAATAAAGGAAGATAAGTTACTAACCTACGTAGTAACGCTTATACTAGCTACGTATAGATCCCTATATCTATATAGCCTATATTTGTATATAATAAGGAGTAAGTAAATAGGGGTTTCTAGGCTACCTATATATAATACTACTATGTCTATACGAGGGCCTAAACTAGTAGCCTAAACAACCGCTAGTATATCCTAAACCTAGGCTACGAAGATGCCTTAGTACCTTACTATTATCGTATTAACTACTTTTACTAGCGTTAAATAGTAGAAAGTATCTTAATCGACTTAACTTAGTAGCTTCTATACTTACGCCTTCCTAGATAGTTATAATATCCTATCTACTATATACTTAATATATCTCTTATATACTAATAACTTCTATCTACTAAGTAGTATAATCTCTTCTTCTATATAACTATTATCTCTTACTTACTATACTCTACCTTGTCGTAAAGAGTATCTAGTTAATCCTACTATACTTAACCTACGCTCTTAGATCCTATCCTATATCTATACTACTATCTTCGCCTTTAGAAACCCTAATAGTCTATCTACTATAGAAGCGAATACGAATAGTAGAGTAGTTAGGTATCGTAGTTAGTACGTAAAGAGGATCTTTATGTAATAGAATAGGTAGATTAGTATACTAGTAGCTATAATATAGACGTCTACCCTATAGTTTAGTATATTAGTTTTCGACTACTTAAGCTAGATTATTAGTTACTCTCTCTCTTCGTCGAATATAACGTCGGCTCTTATTATATACTCTATAAGCTATATAGGGCTATCGGTATTGTCTTTAGCTTTATAGGTTAACTCCCCTAGTCTAGATAGTCTACTAAAGGCTAACGTTATAGCTACGTTAAAATTCAATTAATCTTTAGTATATAATAGGTTATATAGAATCTCCTTAACTATACGTATAGTTACTAGCTATCTATCCTTCCTACTTATAGGATTAATATTAATAGCTCTTTATAAGTATCGTTTTATTACTAGTTCTTCGAATACTCGTAATAGGAGATAATAATCAATATAGTATAATCTTATCGCGTTAATATAAGTCGATAATAACTCTCTAGTTACTATACTTAGACTAAGTATTTTGTACTCGATAAATACTATTAGTATTTAATAGCTAACTAGCTATAGTTTATAGCCGTTTCGTATATAAAGCGTTAAGTATTACCTAATCGTAGAGTTATAGACATTGCGAGTTAATAGCTTTAGTCCTTACTATATAATATAAGCGAGTTTGTCGGTCTAATAATAGTAGGTAGATTCTCGTAGTATACAATTATCTACTACAATCCGTTAGTATTAAGAATAGAGGTTATCTATCGCGATAGCGTATTAGCTAAAATATTAGCTTCTAACGAGAGCTATAGTAGTTAAATATAAATATCTAGCTATACTACTAGTAGTAGCGCTTCTTATAATAGTTTGTTAGCTTCTACGTTTAACTACTACCTTAATAAGCTACTATATATAGTAGAGCTATCTATATATATTATTACGAGCTTATCTCGCTATTAATCGCCCTATTGTTTAAGGCTCTCTAATATTACCTAGACTTCTATAGTATTAATATACTCCCTATCGTTACGGCTTGTACTAAAGTTATCTTATATATTAATCTATTAGTAGTCTAGTTAGTACTAGAAGGCTCCTAAACCGATACTCGAACTATCTATAAATAGGTATACTATAGCTAGGTTTAAAGTATCTAATAGCCTTACTCCTAACGATAATTAAATAGTAGACTTCTACTACTATATATCGCTTCTTAGCTTATTATAGATCTACTATAGTATCTACTTCCGTTCTTTAAATACTACGATAAATAGGTAGGTAGGTTAATCTTATTACTATACTATACTAACTACTAGACAAGTAGCGATCTCTAGTTTTCCTTAGGAGGAAAAAAGCCCTTTACTCTACCTTCGAAGACTTCCTTAAAGCCCCTACTAGTTTTGTATATATTAGCTATATATAATTAGTATATAATCGGCTCGAGTAAAGCTAGGATCTAGGTACCTTAGGTAGGGCTTAGCGCTAGCCTAACTTCCTAATCTTCCTCCCTCTCCTCTTAGACCTCTATCGAATACTATATTTATTTACTAACTACTATCTACCTACTTATATAACCCGTATTATATAGTATTCGATCTACCCTTTAAGGATAGTAGCTAGATAGTCTACTAATTTAGTAGTATAGCTAGAAATTCGCTAAATTAAGTATATTGCGCCCGAGATAGGACCTATATATATACGACTATTAGTTTAACTATACTAATTATTAAGTAAGACCTTCTATACGGCCTATTATACTAAGTTAAGCGTACTAAATTAAGGTACTCTAATTCTACTATATCTATACTATAGGAACCCTCGTTATCGCTATTCTTAGTAAGTAAACAAATATATATTAAATAGCTAACAATAGTACTATTACTAATAATACCTATATTATCGGTTAGTATAAAGGCTATACTATATTCGGACTACTAACCGTAGACTAGTACTTAAGAGGCTAGACCGGTAAGCTAGAGATACTATATATATAGGAAGTAGTAGTCGATATTAATAATAAGATTAAGCGCCTACGCGCGAAGTTAAATCCTAGCGCTAATCGTACTACTACTAGTCTATCCGGTCTACCTATATAGAAGAAAGATACTAAGCTTAAGGACTATACTATATTCGATAGCTCTAGTCGAAAGTAGTATAACGATTATATCTATAACTATAAGCTTAATTAATGTAATATACCGAGGGCTCTACTAGACGACTATTCGTTAGTCGTCTATACTATATAATATATCGATAGTAATCCTAAGCGTATATAGGATAATTACTTCGACTCGCTTACTAAGTAGTATACTATTAAATAGTAGACTTATAAAGATATTATACTTAATATACTTAGTAATCTAATCCTATAATAGTAACGCGCTTAAGAATAATATATATATACTAAGTAGTAAGCTAATAAAATAGGACGAGTCTTTAAGATCCGACTAAAGGCTATTAAAGACGATCTACCTACTAAGACTAATACTATATAGATCTCCGAGCTTAGACCTAAGCTTCGATAGGGCCTAATATTTAAACTAGACTACTAACGAGTATAGGAGTAAGGCTTAGATTGTATAAACTTTATACTTAAAGTCAATATTACTAAGTAAGCCGTTAAGTAATAAGTACTACTAGATACGAAGATCTATAAGACTAAGCTACTAGCTAATAGCGGTTACTATAGTAACTAAGGTAGTAACTATAGACAAGGAGGTAACTAAGGCTATTCTAATAAGGCTAATAATACTAATAGTAATAATAATAATTAGTAACGTAGCCGTAGGCGTAGTCGCTATCGAGGTAGTAATTCCTAGCGTAGTAGAGGTTACGGTAGAGGTAACTAGCTATATAATACCGATCGACTAAGTAATAAAGATAATAAGCTATCTACTAGATATAAATACTTTAATTGTAATAGTACTAGTTACCTTCTTTCTAACTACGATAAAGCTAAGGACTAAGTACGTATTAATCGTACTACTACTAAGTATAGGAAGAAGATCTAGAATACTAATTCTATCCCTATTATAGGCTCTTCTAATTAGTCGAAAAAAGAATAAGCGCTATACCGACTATTAGCCTAGTATAGTATAAGACTATTAATATTATACTAGTAATTACTTGTAACTATCTCCTATATAATATATATAATACTAATTACAAGGCTAAAGCTATACTAGACCTAGGTAACTTAGTTAGTACCCTTATTAACTATTATACTATAAAGTATCTAGACCTCTAATAAGTACTCTATACCGATATACTAATCCTTACTTAGTTTAACGAAGCTTAGTACGAGACCTATAGTGCCTATTATATATATATAGTCCTAAACGACGATCTCGGTAATAAACGACTACTAGACTTTACTACCTACGTAGTCGATATAGATAACCTATATTACGGAGCTACTATTATTATCGGTAACCCTATCTTAAAGTAGTATACCGTTACTATAGACCTAGATAGCTAGTAATAGCGCTTCGGTATTACTATAAAGGAAGATATTAAATATATTAATATTAACGAATATCCTAATAATACTAAAGTAATGTTTATAGGTAAGCTTATATCTAATAATCCTAGTAATCCTTCTAATACTACTATCGATCTACTCGAAGAAGATAATAAGCCTACGCTATCTAATAGTATTAAACCTAAGTAGCTTGCCTATATTCTATAACCGATCCGCAATACGTATATTAAAGTATTTAAGTATTACCTAGTATCGATATTACTACTATCTAAAGAGACAAACTATAAGATTAAAGTTATCGAGGATAAGGAGGTACTATTTAGGCTACTTTATAATCTTAGTAAGCGAGAGCTTACTATATTGTATAAGTACCTAGATAAGAACCTTACTAATAGATAGATATAATATAGTAATAGCCCTATAGGTATACCTATCCTATTCGTTCTAAAGAAGGATAGTAGCCTATATCTATATATTAACTATCGAGGGCTTATTACTATTACTATAAAGAACCGATACCTACTTCTATTAATTAATAAGATACTAGACTAGTTATCTAGTACCTACTTTTATACTATACTAGACTTAAAGGACGCCTATTATCGTATCTATATCTATAAGGATAATAAGTAGAAGACTATATTCTATATCTACTATAGTTACTTCGAATATCTAGTTATATCGTTTAGACTAGCTCATACCTCTACTACGTTCTAATCCTATATTAATCGGGCTCTATCCGGTCTACTAGATTACCTCTACGTAGTCTACCTTAATAATATACTAATCTATATATATTCGCTAGATATTGCGGACTATTAGATAGTAGTATAGAAAGTCCTCGATTACTTACGAATATATAGCTTATACTATAAGCCTTCTAAGTATACCTTTATAGTAAAAGAAGTATCCTTCCTAGGTTTTATTATATTAACTAATAGTATTAAAGTAGATCCCGAATATATTAAATCTATAACTAAATAGCTAATCCCTACGACTATTAAGGAACTCTAATCGTTTCTAGGTTTTACTAACTTCTACTAATAGTTTATTAAAGGCTACGTACGGCTTATATCGCCGCTTACTAATCTTACAAAGACTAAGTCTAACCCTTCTAGGATACTTAAGTAGACCGATAAGATATAAGCTATATTTAATATCCTAAAGTAACGCTTTACTAATATATCGCTACTTTATTACTTCGTATCCGATAAGCTAATTCGTATCGAAACTAACGCTTTATAGTTTACTATATCTACTATTATATCGCAATAGTCTACTACCGATAATTACTAGTATCCGGTTACCTTCTTCTTACGTAAGATACTCGACGCCGAGATCCGATATAAGATATACAAGTAAGAGTTATTAGTAATTATAGAAGTATTAAAGTATTAGTAGTATTATCTCGATAGCGTATAGTATACGATATAAGTATATACCGATTATAATAACCTCTATAGTATTACAAAGGTTACGAGGATTATAGGTAGATAGGTATAATAGGCTATCTATCTCGCTAGGTTTAACTTTAATATACTATATCGGCTAGGAGTTAGTAACCCTACTAATAGCCTATCGAGGCGACCTAATTATAGTAGCGAGACCTAGTCTATTAATATATTGTTTCCTACCCTATAGTATAAGATTACTATAGATATTACTATATAGTAATAGTAGGATAAGTAGACTTCTAGAATCTATACTAATAATAGATAGAAAACTATCCTTATCGTACTTCTAGTATACGTTAAGAAGGACGTTAATTACTCGAGTTATAATAACTCTATAGTAGATATTACTATTTATAGCGATAGTACTATTAAAGATAATATAGATAATCTAGCTACTAGCGCTATTAGATATATATAGTATATACTATATAAGATAGCGAGGATACTATTAAGCGAACTTATATAAGGTAATAGTTAATCGTTTATAACTAAGCTATTACGTACTTAGTAGAGGGATGCCTTTACTATCGAGCTTATTAATAAGCTTGCGAGTAGAAGGAAGACAAGATCCTATAAGAATTAGTTAATCGATACTAATAGGTACCTATAATATAAGAGTAGGCTCTATATTCCTACTAAGTATTCGATCCGATAAGAGATTATTAAGCGATACTATAATAGTAAGCTTACCGGATACTATAGTATAGAGAGGTTATACGAGCTACTATCGCGTATATACTACTAGCCGAATAGTATATAGGATATAAAGTACTATATTAATATATATAGCGTTTATTAGCGTAATAAAGCGCTAAGATATCTATCTTATAGCGAGTTATCCTTACTTCCTATTCTAGATAAACTATTTATAGAGCTTATATTAGACTTTATTATAGGCCTTCTACCTACTAAGCGTAGAGGTAGTAAGGATATCTTCGATACTATATTAGTCGTTATTAACTACTTTACTAAGAGTATACGATATATACCTATATATAAGGATTAGATAGCTATTAATATAGTAGAAGTACTATAGAATAATATCTTCTATATCTATTAGGGTACGCCTAAGGGTATAGTATTAGACTATAGTTCGATACTAATATCTTACTATTAGAGTAAGATATACTTATAGCTAAGACTTAAATATCGTTTATTAACTACTTTCTATCTATAAACTAATAGCTAAATAGAGCGGTAGAATACTATATTATAGTAGTACCTATATAGTTATATTACTAATAATCTAGATAACTAGGTTAATCTACTTATAGCTACCGAGTTTATATATAATAATACTATATACTTATTTATTAAGGTATTACTATACTAGGCAATAATAGGTCGCAACCCTATAATACTATAAGATCTATTAATACTCGAGGGCGAGCGTAAGGAAAGGAAAGCCTATTAAGTACTAGAGATACTAGCGGTAATTAAATACGTTTAAATAATACGCGATACATATAAGAAGATACCTAATAATTTAGTAAAAGCGTAAGTATATTAGAAGGTATACTATAATAAATACTATATACTATAATATTTAAGTAAGGTAATATAGTTATACTAAGTACGAAGAACTTATATATATATAAATACCTATTACCGAATAGTAAGTTATACTTAAAGCTTATACCGAGATATATTAGTCTATTCCGTATACGAGAAGTTAAAGGTAGCGCTATATAAGTATATTAATTATAGCTACTGCTAGCCTATACGATCTATAATATCTTCTATATATCCCTTCTTAAGCTATACTATCTCTATAAGGATAATAAAGTATCTACTAAGGCTAAAGAAGTACTAGATAGCGATAAAGAGATATAGTAGGTTAAGCGTATTCTAAAGGATAGAACGAAGGATAGATAGAAGGAATACTTATTACGTTAGTAAGGATATTTACCTAAATAGAACTTATAGAAGAGTAAGAAGTCCTTTAAGAATATAAGTAAGTTATTAGATAAGTATTAGACTACTAAGAAGGATAAGAAGAAGGCTAGAAGGGCTATATAAGATATCGCTATTCTACTACTAACTCTTCCGAATAATAATAGTTAAGTCTTCGAGTAGACTAGCTACTACTAAGTAGACGTAACTTTACTAGCGCCTAGATAATAAGACCTATACTACGTCGACGAGCTCGAAGAGACGATCCTAATAGTATATATATTATTCTTTAGGGTTAGTAACCCTACTAGGGTTAGGGTTAGGGTTACTAACCCTAAGCCCGATTGCAAAGTTATCCTAAATAGCCTATTTCCTCGAGATCTTCTATTATCTTTCTAAGGATTATATAATCCTAGCGTAACCCTAGTAATCCTAAGGATTGTTACTATAGTAACCGTATTATTCGCAAAAGTCCTTCTCTTTAGCTTCTAATTCTATAGATAGGTCTATATTCTACTACTATAGTAACGATAAGTAAATAAATAAATAAATAAATAAGTAAATAAATAAATAAATAAACGCTACTTACGAGATCCGAGAACCTAGAATATAGTATATAAGTATACTACCTACTAACCGCCTACCGACTATTACTTTACTATAAGATATCGCTTTCTATCTCTTTAATATCTTAATAATACTATAGTAATATTAGATATATAGTAACGAGAATACCTTCGAATATAGTATATTTAACGAGATTAGAAAAGATAGAGCTAGCGAAGCGAAGGAGATTAGTAATAACGATATTGTTATTAACTATAATAGTATATCGAAGGATATATCGGTATCGTACCGAGTATTACTAATTAATAAAGGAATTAAGGCCTATACCGAAGAAGAAGTAAAGTTAGCGCTAAGATAGCTAATCCTCGCCGCTACTAATAGCTATTAATATTACTTATTATTACTATAATATACGTAACCTTATATACCTATATATATATCCTCTAGTATTCTATAATAGTATGCTACTACCTCCTATCTTCTATACTATACCTACCGATAATACTACTACTAAGTAAAAGATAAGGCTAGTATATATAGTACTAACTAAGGGCAAAAAGGAATATAATAGATATTACTAGAGTAAAACTATAGACCTAAGCTACGTAGGGCCTATACTATAGATAAGAGGTTACTCCTTAGTATTAACCCTAATATCTATATCTAAAGATATAGCTACTTAACTTATAATAGGCTATCTCTATAGAAACTAGACGAACTACGTTTTAGTTAATTAAAGACTAACTAACCTAGTAGATTATAATAGCTACGAAACTAAGTCTCTTAATAGCTAACTAATCTAGCTACTTTAGGTATAGCTACAAACCCCGAGAATTTACTTAGAAGACTTACTTTAAATCCGATATTCCCTACTATAGGATAAAGGGCTTCTATAACCTAGCTAGTAGGGCTTCCGGTATTATTCTATTTAATAGTAGAATAAGTAAGTACTAAGCTATCGCTTAAAGCGGAGGAAGAGCTATAATACCTCTTACGTTCGTCTATTATAGTAGATAGAACGCGCTTGTTTTATAATAGCTTCTTATTAGTTACTAGCTTCGAGTTTTTATAGTAATATATTACTTAACTTACTATCTATAGTAATAGTATAGTAGGGACATTGTTGTATAGTCGTTAAAGGTAAAGTTTAGATATATAATATTATTTAATAATTATAGGTTTAATCTAGCGTAGATTAAATAACTTATTACGTACGCTAAGTTAGTAGCGATTAGTAATAATTAGGATCGAGGAATATAGCGAATAGACTACGAGGGCGCGGCCTTTAAAAGGGAAGCCTATATTAGCTATATATAATTAGTATATAATTAGCTCGAGTAAAGCTAGGATCTAGGTATCTTAGGTAGGGCTTAGCGCTAGCCTAAGTTCCTAATCTTCCTCCCTCTCCTCTTAGACCTCTATCGAATACTATATTTATTTACTAACTACTATCTATCTACTTATATAACCTATATTATAGTATAGTATTAAAAATCTCTACTCTCTATTATACTATTAGGGATACTAAGCTCTACCCTTAGTTATACTAGTCTTTTAAATATTAAGAGGTTCCTTATATCTCTATCGCCTTAAATAGATTATGTCTACTTCCTCTAGTTTAGTATCCTTTATTAACTCGTTCCTTTATAGCTTTAAACTAGGTAGGAGGGAAATCTAGTTTAGAGAATAGGATAGTATCCCTATCCCTTTCCTTCCCTTCCTTCCTCCCCTTTAAATATAGGTTATTACTATTCCTCCTACTTTCTAGTTAACTTCTATATTAGCTCTCTACTAAGCTATAAACTATCCCTACCCTTACTTAGTATCTAGTTATATAACCTATACTACTAGAAATTAGATTTCCTATATTAGTTTCTATACTTAGGTATTCTTTGTAGGCTACCTTATATACGGTATAAGGAGTAGTTTATATTAGATATCTAGCCTTTAGAATTAGCGTTTATACCCTTAGAGTAAAAGCTAGGGCCTAGGGAGCTATCTAGGGCTATACTTCCCTAAGGGCTATAGGCTATAGGGTATACTAAGTACTTTATCCTCTATATTCCCTCCTTCTTTTAGTAGTTATTAAAACCTCCTCTTTAGTTATTCCTCCCTTCTCTTTAGGATAATTAGTCCTAGGTTACTACGCTAGTTCCTTATTCCTAGGATAGATTCCCTCCCTAGAAAGGTTAGCCTATCGACTCGGTATTAGTTCTTATACTAGTTATAGCCGCGCTAGGCTCGATAGGTAGTCCGGATAGTTTTCTAAATAGCTAGTCGCCTTAGAGCTAGACTCCTTTTATCTAGGTACCTTGAAAGTACCTTCCTAGATAGTACTATAGGTAGGAGAGATTTAGCTCTATTAACGACGATAACGTCGCCGCCTCTAGGTTCGTAGCTAGTACTACGTATAGGTACTCTCCTTTGCTAGCCTACGATAAATAAGAAGAGTAAGATATTAAATACCTTTCCTATATTAACTACCTTTACTACCTACGATAAGTGTCCTATAAGTAGAAGAGTATTATCGAGTATTAAGTGTCTATTATCTATTATCGCCTACAATTCTACTAATATTCTCGCTCTCTTATCCTATAATAGCCTTACTATTATCTCTAATATATTTACTTCTATACTAAGTAGCTTAATTATTATACCTTCTACATTCTTCTTATCGTTACGAGATATACTAAGGTAGGAGGTTACGTTAATCTATATATTATTAATAGCTATTATTGCTCTAGAAATGAGATACTATAGTATAATAAAGATAAAGTCGTTAAGATAGTAGTATAATAGTACTATATATAGATTAAGGAAGTCTAGTACGCGTCTAAGTATCTAATATAGTACTTCTATAAATAAGTTAAATAAGTATAGAGCTATACGTAGTCTAAATAGAAGTACGTTCTTATAGTAAACTACCCCTTACTAGAAGAGCCCTAGTAGTTGCCTCTAGTATACTATAATTAGTACTATCTAGATTACTACCTTTACGTCCCTCTTAATTACTATATAGCCTATACCTACGTTAACAATACTAGTAGTAATATTATTAAAAGTATCGTATTCGAGGATACTATATTCTTCTAGTATAGTATTATTAATAGATTATCCTTCTAGAAAGGATAAGTTATATATATAGTAGAAACTACTATTATACTTACTAACTAGCCCCTAGGGGGAAATTACTATCCTATTCCCTATCTCGTAACTTTCGCACTCTTATCTAAATATCTAATCGGTATCTATCTACGAAAGTTTAGTAATATAGCTAGCTTCTAGTTCTACTAAGAGCTACCTAGTTATTTTACTAGGATTAAGAGTAGCTAATCTATAGTTTAAGTAGGCAACCCTACGCTTCTTAGCGATTTCTATATTAAACTAATACCTACCTTGTTCTATAATACTAATATCGGCTCTATACGTTATTATAAAAATTGTCTTACTAAGCTCGCTAGGATAGTACTAAAGAGTAGACTACTAAGCCTCTACTTTCAAAGGGATAGAATTGGTTAGAAGGGGCATTATTAATAAATAGACGTCGTAAAGGAGTATAGTATTCGGCCTTAGTAGCCTCGGTACCTTATTATTATTATATTAAGTACTTTTACTAGTATCGTTTTATAAAGATTATAGTAATCGACTCTACTTATCGTCCTTATAGTAGTTGCCGAATTATTAGCGTTTATAGTATAGATAGAATAGGTTAGTTACTCTATATAGATTATTATCTACTTTCGGATCTTACTAGTACTTGCTATAACTATCTCTTTTAAAGTACGTTAGGTAGAGGTAGGGTTTTTCGTTATTCTATTCCTTATACTATAACTTCTAGTATAGTGCTCTAAACTCTATCTACTATTCTTCTATTTACTTACGTAGTAGTAGATACTTCTTCGAGTATAGTATCTCTATAGAGGTAGACGCTAGTAAGGATATACGCCGCTTTTTAGCTATTACTAGGGATTAGTACTATTATTATTACTATTAATAAGTAAATATCCTATTAGCTTACCTTTAGCGTTCCTTCTACTACTATAGATACTCGTATATTACGTTAGGCGTTGTCTTGTATTTAGTGTCCTCTAGTACTTCGTAATTAGAAGTTAGGTAGTTATTATATATCGTAGTAGTAAGTATATTAATAGTAACGTCTCGTATATAGCGCTCCTAATTATATACTTAATAGAGCTTCTAGATATAGTAAATGAATACTATTATACATTATAGTAACTTGACTAGTCCTCTAGTAAGTAGGTTATTACTATAAAGCGTTATTAGTATTACTTAGAATATACTAAATAGTCTAAAGAATATAAGGAATAAGTCGTAGACTACTAATTCTACTTCAACTAGCTAAGTACCTATAGTACTACTTAATATATTAAAGATATTATAGAGGATACGGTCCTTTAGTAGCTTCTACAGATTGGAGGATACGAGTCAAATAAGGTTTAATAGATAGAAGGATAGGTCGTTTATTGTATTAATATACTTATTATTAATCGATGATAGAATAATTAAACGAATAAAGGTCTTATTGTTACTAACGATACTATCGTAGAGACTAGTTTATAGCTTACCTTCTAGTTATAACGACGTTAGTATAGTTAATAGTACTAGCGGCTATAGGGTTACTAGAGGTTACGAAGCTACCTAATATTATTACTACTATTGTTGTTATATAGGTTACTATTCTATTACAATAGCTCTATAGAGGTCGAGATATCTTGTCTATACGTCTAGTAGTACGTTTACTAGCCGCGCTATTAGAAGGGAGTAGCTATTATACTATTAGGATTACTATTATTATTGTAATAATACGTATAGTAGTAGTAGAGCTCCCTAGTTCAAACGAGCCCTAGAAGGGCCTAGTAGATCGTTTATTATATCGTTAATGTTTATATCGCCTTCTTTATTAGATCCGTGTATTGTTTGTAAGTCTTATAGTTTATTATCTTATAAGGGAGGATATTCTCTTAGGAAAGGTATAGCTCTACTTCCTACAAAACCCCTATTTGTACCTCGTTACTATCCTACTATTGTACAATTAGATACTAAGCCGACAATATAATAACTATCGTCTACTACCTATGAATAAGATTATAGATAGTATCGATATCGTAGTATTACTATAGTAGTAGTAGTAATAGAGGTAAATAAAGGAAGACAAGTTACTAATCTATATAGTAACGCTTATACTAGCTACGTATAGACCTCTATACTCAATAAATAGATATCCTTCTATTCTTAATATCCTATCTCGATATTATTAAGAATATAAGTATCGGAATTTTACTAAACTAAATACTATATAGATTCGATCTTAATATTAATATCTTTATTAGTCTTAGAGAATTTTAGATATAGTAGTTCGAAATATTATACTAATAGTTTTATAATATAGTAGAGAAGTCTTTAGTATTTACTATAGTAGATATAAAGTACTACTATAATTCTACGTACTAGCGAGTCTTGTTTAAGCCTAGAAACTATATAATACTTAGACTATATTATAGATATTACGTCTATAGTTAGAGCTATTATAAGTATAGTTACTAGGCTATAGGACTCTTTAAGATTAAGAGGAGAGTAGGGAAATTAGTATATAAATTAGACCTTCTAAGCTCTATTAAATTTCACCTAGTCATATTAGTAGTATAGCTAGAACCTATACTAAACCCTATAAAAGATTCCTTTATATATATATATATCCTTAGGTCTCTATACCGATAGATCTATAGTCTAAGTAGCTAGCTATAATACTAGAACGTATTCTAAGTAAGTAACTCTTATAAGATAAGATCGAATATCTAGTAAAATAGTATAATAAGTAACTAATTATAAACGAATAGATATAGAAAGATAAGCTCTATAATAGTAATAGCTATCTAGTAGAGTAATTCGAGAATTCCTAGTTTATAAATAAATAAATCTACTAAATAAAGCTATCGATCTAATACTATATACTATAGCTTATCTTATCTCTAATTATTAATAAGGAAGACAATATCTCTATATATAATAAGTATTCCTAACTAGAGCTAACGAGATACTAGCTTCTATAAAGTAATTACTATCTAAATTATATAGAAGTAAGTAATTCGGAGATAGATAACTCTATATCTATTACTAGAGTCTCTATATATAAATATACTATTAATAGGAAAACTAGGATAGAGTAGTTTAATAGAGATATATTAAAGAGTAGATAAAGACTAAATAGGAGAAATCTATTTAGATAGATATATAGAAAGGTTTACCTTTCTATATATCTATAGTAGATCTAGTAGAATCTATTCTAGAATTAGTCTCTAACTCTAGATCTATTATAGATTCCTATACTAATCTTAGTAGAGAAGATATACTAACTAAGAATAAGAGTCTTAGTCTCTATAGTATTATACTTAAGTAAGGAAGATATATAACGATAGCGAGATATTCCTACTCTACTAAATACTTAAATAGATTTATATCGAAAGATTCTTCTATATATCTTATAGTTCTATCTTTTTACTATTCTATAGTTCTCTCTTATTACTTAGAATCGCTATCTAGATAACTATCCTTAGGTTCTTCCTCTAGTAGGAAATACCTAGCTAGAAATAGAAAATCCTTAATAGATAGAGTTACTACTAATAGACTTATAGTTATTTCCTTCTCTATTACTATATAGATAGATAGATATTTCATTTGCCTATTGTAGTGCCTTTCGGCCTATGTAGGTCCGTTTCTATGTATTGTTTTAGGTAGGAAACCAACTTGGTTGGTAAAAACCTCCCTCCTGTCCTATTTACAAGTATTGTCCTTACTCGTTTCTTTGCTTTCCTTCCTCTAGGGTGTACTAGTGTTATGGTTGTTACCCTCTAACTACCTTGCCTACTGCCCTACCCTTCTTTCCCCCTCTTCTTCCCTCCTTCTTATCTACTCCTTAGTTTCCCTTACTAGTACAAATTGTTGTACGAATCCCTGTTTAATGATCTACCTTACTATCCTCTTTAGGTCTTCTTTGCTTTGGATTAGCTTATCGTATTCCCTTTCCATTGCTTTTAGTCTCTA